>CM035431.1:68491836-68494336 GCA_020310875.1 Ceratopteris richardii
AGAGCTGTGGGTAGCGGTCTCTGATGTCCTCATATGCCTTGCATCTACATGTGTAGTGCTCCTCGTCCTCCACCTCCTCTCTACATATCCTGCATAATCGCTCATCCCTGGGGGTATGTGTGGCTCGCCCAATCTCAATCTCGAGCTGGTGTGATGATACTCTGAGCTACCCAATGGCCACTCTCTCAGCTGGTGCCATATATGTATCCATGTATCGTGGTCTCTGAATGAAACCATCTGCTGTCACAGTCAGGAAGTGCTTTGTAGTGTTGCCTCTTTGTGGGAAGAGGCTCCCGTGGTGCTATCCATGTCTCCCTGGCGTGTATCTGTAGTAGGTCCTGACGGATGATCCTATTCCTCTCCGAACGAGAGAGGGTAATGTGGGGGGAAGAGAGGTCATACTGAAAAGGGGGAGATCCGTAATGCTCATGCCATGGTCTGCTAACCATCGGTAAGTCTGTGCATACCATACTCTCTCATGCCCTGTCTCTGCCAAATGTCTAGAGCTCTCAAATGCAAGCCTGGTGAGTCGGCTAGTGGGGAGCTCTCTGACTCTCAGAATAAAGGTCACCAACTGGAAGAGGGCCTCCACTAGCATCGGTGGTGTGCCAAGCTCAGCTCGTATAATGTCATGTGGAACGGAGGGCTTGCTGCGCAGCAAGCGTGATATCATGGTGATCTGGGGCCTCTCAATCTGCGTCCACATCGCCTCTGTGATCCCAGGTGCCCATACTGCTGCTGCGTACATCAATGCGGGTGTCACTAGAGTGTCAAAGAGCCACCCCTTAGTCCGGGGCTCCTGAAAATGTGTCTGAAAGCAGCGTCTCTCCAATCCTGCAAGTGCCGCATAACCTCGCGTCAATCTATCTCTCGCAGCTTGTGCCATGGAGAATACCCCTGTGCTGCCCGAGAAGGTGATACCTAGGTAGACGTAGGAGTCCACTACCGCAATCTGTCCTCCAGCTGCTGTGAAAGAGGCGCGATGGCGTACTGTCCTGGAGGTATGGAAGATCATGACCTTGGTCTTGCCAAGGTTCACTGTGAGTCCTCTCTCCATGCAAAAGGTATCGAGCGCCTGTAAATGTGACTGCAACCCCTCCTGTGACTCTGAGAGCAGGACAATGTCATCAGCATATAATAGGATATGTACTGGTGTACCTCCGAGGTCTCCTCCTCGCCCTCCTGCTCGCTGTATATACTCCGTGATCTCGTCAATGTAGAGACCGAAGAGAGTGGGTGAGAGAGGGCAACCTTGTTTCACACCAATGGTGCTAACAAGGCTGTCAGATAGACCGCCGGGGCAGCGTACCCTGCCTGTGACTCGTGCATACAAAGCGTGGATGGCCCATAGCATGTCTGATGGAAGCTGTAACTCCTGGAGCCTCCATAGTAGTCTCTCTCGAGGGACCATGTCGAAGGCTTTGCGGAAATCCACAAAGCAACAGTATAGTCTCTTCTTCCTCGCCTTCGCGCTCTCAATCAAGCAACGAAGCACGAAGATGTGGTCGATGGTGGAGAAAGTGCGGCGGAAGCCTGCCTGGCCGGGTGCTCTGATCCCCGCTGCCTCAGTGTGTGTACTGAGCTCTGCCTCTAGTACTGCCCCATAGATCTTGGCCAGGATATGGCCTATCATAATAGTCCTGTAGTTCCCTGGGTCCATCATATCGCCGGACTTATGGATAGGTGTAATGGTATGCATAGTCCATGAGTCGGGTAATCCCTCAACCAAAGCACGGTTGAAGAGATGGGCGATCAAGTGGGAAACTACATCTGCTGCGTATATAAAGTGCTCTCCGTGTAGCCCCGTGTGGTCTGCTGAACGGCCATGCTGTAGCCTATGGATGGCCTGTCGTACCATGCCTGCTGTGAAGAGGGTGGATATCACCGGACGCGGTGTGGAAGGAATCGGTAATGGTGGCTGTCCTGGGATGTCATATAACCTCTGGGCGTAGGTGTGCCAAGTCGAAGGATCTGCTATGGGTGTAGGTGGACGTGGCTCACGTAGTGCCCTCCACGCGGTGGCACAATCGCTACTCATGAGAAGGTCGATCAACTTTGCCTCCTGTAGCTCCTAGAAAGCTCGCCGCTTCCAGCGTGTGAGGGCTCGCATCTGTCGTCGTGCCTCCCTCTCTGTGATGGATCCCAAGATACTCTGTGCTCTGAGATGTCGGTATAGTCGCCTACACTCCTCATCGTACCATCTATTCTGGGGTGTATGCCCCAGTCGTGTCGGATGTGCAGTGCTGTGGGTGGTGTATGGGAAGCTGAGAGTAGCGGATGTATGGAGGATCGAGGAGAAGTGGGCGGTGAGGGTGTCCAAGGAGGCAGAGGGATCAAGGGAGTAGATGCGCTCTCGAACATGGGAGCTATAGATATGTGCTAGCTCATGTCTAAAGTGAATGGTGGTACGGGCTCGTGGCTGTATGGTGACGGGGTGGGGTATGCATGGTGAGCCGTGAATGGATAGGGCAAGATATGCGTGATCAGCTCCAATCGGTAA
>CM035431.1:68499336-68506836 GCA_020310875.1 Ceratopteris richardii
GGCCAGAGATCCCCATGGACTAGGATTAGTCGACCTTTCCATACTTTGACTCCTGGTTCGGTCAGTGCACAGCCTTCGAGGGAGGCTAAGCAAGTGCACATGATCCAGATAGTCTCGGGAGGAAAGAGAAAAGTGTGTGCTCTAGCTGAGAGGGCATATGATCGATCTATTCTTACCCCTCAGCAGAAAGAGAAGGCAATGAAAGAGGGTTTGTGCTATGGTTGCTTAGGGAAGCACTTGTATAAGGATTGTCCTAAAAAGAAAAAGAGTAGCCACCATAGTCATAAATCCGACTCAGGAAGGGGGTGGGAGTGAGGATGAGTTTGGGGATTCCCCATCTCCATTATCATCTGCCATAGTAGCAATGACGGTCACTAAAAAAGTTCCGACTGTGCAAGATGATGTGCTTTCGCCAGTGGCACAGAAAGGATACCGGTTCCCAGATACTGAGCTTATTGTCATGAGAGGAGTCATGGTACGACAGCCTGTCAAGGTAATCTTTGACACAGGTTCGACTCATAATGTTATTAGTTCCCGATTAGTCAAGAGATTACGCTTAGACACGGTACAGTCAGATTATACTTATACCGTAGAGCTAGCCGACGGGAAGGGAGCTGAGACTTGGGATAGACGAGTAGTTGATCTTCCTATTCAAATCCAGTCCTATGAGGACAGATTGGACTTTGAGATAGCAAGATTAGCTCGATTCCATTTAGTTCTTAGTAAGAAGTTGCATGCGAGAAAGAAACCAATCATTGATTTTGCTTGGCATGTGTATCAGTTTGAGCATGAGGGAAGGAGATTACTGATCCATGGAGAACCAGATCTCCAAGAGACGCGATTGGTGACTGCTACCAAGTTGCTCAAATGTGATTGTAAGTATATCTATTTCCTTTATTTCATGTATTTGTCGTATGTTGAGATGGATTCATGCAGTCATGGAGACTCAAGTTGGAATGCTCCAGCACTTTGAGCCAAAGTGAGAGCAGAATTCCAAGAGTTGTTTTTAAAGGAATTACCATCGGGTTTGCCTCCTTGCAAGAATATAGAGCATAGAATCGAATTGGTACCAGGAGCGAGTCCGACCGCTCAGCCACCATTTCGAATGAGTTTGCAGGAGGAAAATGAAGTCCGCAAGGTCGTGGACGAATATCTTCAAAAAGGGTCGATTAGACCCAGCTATTCACCCTTTGTCGCACCAGTTCTTCTTGTGAAGAAGAAGGATGGATCTTATAGGATGTGTGTCGATTATCGAGCACTCAATAAGATCACTATTAAACATACATATCCGATGCCCCGGATTGATGATCTTTTGGATGCTCTAGGTGGAGCCATTGTGTTTAGTAAGATCGATTTAAAGAGTGGCTATCATCAGATTAGAGTAAAATATCATGATGTACATAAGACAGCTTTTAGGACCCGTTTTGGTCATTATGAGTATTTGGTTATGCCCTTTGGTTTGACAAATGTTCCAGCTACATTTATGATGTTAATGAATGATATCTTACGACCTTTCATAGGAAAGTGTGTTGTTGATTTTGTGGATGATTTACTACTGTATAGTGGGACTCTGCATGAGCATGAAAATCATTTAAGATTTGTGTTGAATATTTTAAAAGAAAATCAGCTGTATGTAAAACCGGAGAAGACACAGTTGTTTCTTTCGAGGATAGAGTATCTAGGGCATGTGATTTCAGCCGATGGGGTTCAGATGGATCCCAAGAAGGTATCAGTTATTTTAGCATGGCCTACTCTTCAGGATTAGGGGCAATTACGGTCATTCTTAGGACTTTCCGGTTTCTATCGGAAATTCATCTCTTCATATTCGTCGATAGCAGCACCTATGACAAACCTGCTTCAAGGCAAAATTCCATTTGAATGGAAGCAAGAGTAGCAAGAGAGTTTTGATACCCTGAAAGAAGCTGTTTCAGAGGCTTCTATACTCAAAGTGGTGGATCCTCAGAAACCATTTGAGTTAGAGACCGATGCTAGTGGCGTAGCCATAGGAGCATTCTTGAGTTAAGATGGAAGGCCAATAGCTTTTGAAAGTAAGAACTTAAGTAGTGCACAACGCAATTGGCCGGTGCATGAACAAGAGTTGTATGCGGTGGTGCATGCACTTAAAGTTTGGAGACACTATCTTTATGGTGCGGACTTTAAGGTATTCACAGATCATCATACACTCAAGTATTTTTGTATTCAGTCAGATCTTCGAGACCGACAGGCTCGTTGGGATGAGCTCATGCAGGAATTTCACATGGAAATCTTGTATAGAAGAGGCAAAGAAAATATAGTAGCTGATGCATTATCTCGTATAATGTATCAGATGAGCTTTACACTTTTAGAAAGCTCATTGCTTCAAGAAATTAAGGAAGCACATGTGGAAGATCCACATTTATTGGAGATAGTTAGAGCCATTAGTGATGACTCTACTTTAGGAGACTAGATAGTTCCAGCTGTTTCTTCTTCTACTAAAGCAAACAAGTCCATTCCGTATTCTAATTTCTCACAGGAGAATGGAATAGTGAAGCGGAAAGGAAAGGTTTGTGTATCAGATTCTTGGGATTTGCGAAAGAAAGTCATGCATGATAACCATGATGTTTCCTGCGCAGGACATCCTGGTATTGACAAGACAATACAACTTGTTAGAAGAACATTTTGGTGGCATGGATTAGCCAGAGATATCCATACTTATGTTCAACAATGCTTTATGTGTGAAGTAAACAAAGTAGAAAGAGTAAAGACACTAGGTCTGTTACATCCTTTACAAGTTCCAGATCATAATTGGGATAGTATATCCATGGACTTCATAGTGGGGTTACCGTGGACCCAAAGGACGCGGGATACAATCCTAGTTATGGTAGATAGACTGAGCAAGATGACTCATTTCATACCCACGCAGGAGATGATAGAAGCTCCACAGGTAGCGGAGTTGTTTATCCAGCATGTCTTCATATTGCATGGGTTACCAAAATCCATAGTCTCAGATAGGGATGTCAGATTTACAGGACATTTCTGGAAGTTTGTATTTGACAAACTGAAAGTGTCACTAAAAATGAGTTGTGGTGATCATCCACAGACAGATGGTATGACCGAGAGGGTCAACCAAATTCTAGAGGATATGTTGCGGGCATATGTGTCTGAGAGACAGACAGATTGGGATAGTTATTTGCCACTAGTAGAGTTCGCTTATAACAATAGACCTCACAAGGTGACTGGGATGTCTCCTTTTGAGATGAACTATGGCATGAATCCCAATGCTCCCAATACCATAGGAATGCCTAAGAAATGTCCAAGTGCTTCCGAGTTCTTAGCGAATCTCCAAGCAAACCTTGAAATAGCTAAAGCCAAGATGCAACAAGCAGCTGATAGAGCGAAAGAGTATGCTGATAGGAAAAGATCTCCTAGATCCTTTGAGGAAGGAGACCGAGTCTTCCTTCAGGTACCAGCTAGATCTACTTCATTGTCCACAGGGAAGTGTAGTAAGCTATCACCAAGGTATTGTGGACCTTGGAAGATAGAAAAGAAGTTGAGTGATGTTGCATACCGATTAGAGCTTCCTCCAGATTGCAGAGTCCATCCAGTGTTTCATGTCAGTAAACTCAAAAAGTATATTTCTAGGGAGGATATGTTGATATATTTAGGTAGTGATGTGTGTGAACACTCTAGGACCGCCGGGGCACTTTTTTCCCTTTTTAAGAGGGTTTTTTTTTTCCTCGGCTTGTATATACGCCTATTGCCCTAATGGGCTACTTATCTTTGTACATTCTCTAGTAATACATTCAGTCTTGTGTGTTGTGCTCTAAGCTTCTTCTTCTTCCTTGTGCTGTTCGCGTGCTTCCGCAGACATCTAACTCCAACAATTGGTATCAGAGCAGGTCGCCGCTTCATCTATGGCGTCATCTACACCTCTCCGGTTGCAGTCTCAGATTCACACGAAATTTGGTGAGCATACTCAGGCTGTTTCAGAGATCAAAACAGCTTGGCTTTGTGGTGCCGAAATCGCGACCTAAGCTCGTTTCGGCCTCCAAACGCACTATCGCAGTGCTTGTGCAGGCTTTTTCGTCTTTTTGTGCCAAAAGTATATACCAGTTTTTGTTCGCCAATATAAGCGTCTCGAAGTCTTCTACAGGTCTAGCGGATTTTGTCTGGGCAGTTCTGTTCAACTTTTTGAGATACAGTCAATTTTCTGCATCAAGGTATTTTAGTCACCGGCCATGGTTGAAAGCGTCATGTATTCGGTATGTTGGCTGTTGAGGATAAGTTGGATGATACAAACTACCCATTATGGGCTTATATTATGCGACATGTATTGGTTGCAAAAGGACTGTGGAACATTCTGCAGGGTGTTGAAAGACGTCCTGTTACACCTGCGACTACAGGTACTTCAAATACAGGTGGTGAAGCTGATGGAGATGGTGTCGAAGATGATATTCTGCAGATTCCTGTTCATGCTGCTGTTTTTGTTGCGCCTACTACAGAGCAGATTCATTGGGATGGCAGAGATGCCCAGGCATATGCATTGATAGCTTTGTCTGTCAAACGTGCCATTATTCCTCATATTCGCTCTTGCAGAACAACAAAGGATGATTGGGATACACTTACCACATTGTACCAGGCTAGGAATGAGGCTCGTGTTGCTTACCTCCGAAAATAGTTGGAGAGTGAGCACATGAATGAAGGTGATTCTATGGACAATTTTTTGACAAAGATTAAAGACTTGAAGGAACAATTGATTTCTGCTGATGAGGTTATACAAGATAGCTCACTTGTGCAGACCGTTCTGAATGGTCTTCCTGATTCATATCAGAGTTTCGCTTCTACTCTTCGATTGATGATGAAAGGCAATCCAAATGCCTTATCATTTGAGGAGTTAGTCTCTGTTCTGTTGCAGGAAGATCAGTCTAGGCAGAACAGGTCCATTATGCGTGTTGAAGATCAAGCTTTCCTGGCTAGTCAGAAGGGCAAAGGAAAATGGAGCTCTTCTACTAGTAAGCAGAAATCTGCAATTGCTGCACATTCGAAGAACCAAGACAAAGATTGGAAAAATCAGAAAAGCAGAAATTGTTTTGTAAGTACTGTAAAGGGAATGATCATATCATAAAGAACTGTCCAAAACTGGCTGCAAAAGAGGTAAAGAAGAAACAGGCTGGAATGGTTGTTGCAGAAGCCTCTACACCAAAAATAGAGTCTGCTAATCTTGTGCAGGAAGAAGAATGGGCGTTTACTACTGTTTGCAGTTTTGACCCATCTTCTCATGAGAAGTGCATGTCTGCAGTAGACTCATATGTTTGGTACTTTGACAGTGGGGCGACCAAACATATTACCTCATAACGCAGTTTCTTCTCTTCACTCGAGCCTTCCCCTACAGGGAATACTGTTACATGTGCCAACAACTCTTCTTATCCTGTCATGGGAGTTAGTAAGATCATTCTGACTAGTGATGACGATAGTTCTTTCACCTTGTCAGATGCTTTATTTGTGCCAAGGATCAAGAAGAATCTGTTATCAGTTTCTGCATTAGCCAAGATTGACTTGGTTGTGAAATTTGTTGATGAGAGATGCACAGTTCATGATCTGTCTAATGGCAATGTGATTATTGCTTCTTGCATTTTATGTCATGCGCTATATAAGCTCATAGACTATGAAAGATCTGTAAATGATTTGGCATGTGCAGTAAATGATTCTCAGGCTATGTCATATGCAAAGCTTTGGCATGCACGCTTTGGTCATTTGAATTTTGCTAGTTTGCTACTCATGCAGAAATCTGAAATGGTGTCCTCTTTTCCCAAACTTGAGGCACTTGGAAAACATGTTTGTGAAGGCTGTATTTTGGGCAAAATGCAGCGTTCCTCATTTCCAAAAGATGGTTCAGTTAAGGCTACTCAGAAATTGCAACTTGTACATAGTGATGTCTGTGGTCCTATGTAGACACCTTCTTTTGGAAATTATCTTTACTTCGTGACTTTCATTGATGATTTTTCCAGGCATGCATGGGTATATCCATTGAAGGCAAAGTCCGAAGTGTTCATGTGCTTCAAACAGTTTTTGGTTTTGGCTGAAAATCTGTCAGCATGTAAAATGGGCACCCTCCGTTCTGATCGAGGGGGGGAATATATGTCTTCTGATTTTAATGCATTTCTGGTTGAACGTGGGATAAAACACCAGTGTACAGTGCCGTACACACCTCAACAAAATGGAGTTGCTGAACGAAAGAACATGTCACTTATGGAGATGGCGAGGTGTATGGTCAAGAGTCAGGCTTTACCACATAGTATCTGCCTTGAGGCTGTCATGTGTGTAGCATATGTACTAAACAGGTGTCCCACTAAAGCGCTGCAGTCTATCACTCCATATGAGGCTTGGCATGACCGCAAGCCATCTGTTGCTCATATGCGTGTTTTTATATGCATTAGCGCCTGAACAACATCGCAGAAAATTGGATGACAAGGCAGTAAAATGTATTTTTGTTGGGTACAGTTCTGAAAGTAAAGGCTATCGTCTGTATCATCCACAAACTAAACACATTCTGGTTAGCCGTGATGTTGTTTTTGTGGAAGATGCTATTCAGCCATTGCTTTCATGTACCAAGGAGACACCTGTTAGCTCCAAAGACATGCATGATACTTTGATGCCTCTTTTTACAGTTTGTCAGTCTAGTGCTGGTCCTAATGAGGCAACTTCTCAGCCTTTGCAGGTTTCATGTGATGATGCAGATCATTCCATTTCTGATGCAGATTTACATGATGCACTAGTTGATGAGAGAACTGATATTGAGCAGGCAAAAACTATGCCAAAATGGCTGGTGCAGACTTTGCGTGACAGCAAATTAGATGCACCTCTGTCATATCGTACTCGTTCAGGCTCTCATAGTGCCTCTCTTGCATCAGATTGCTATGCTATGGTTGCATCTAGTCTGTGTGATGAGAATGAGCCTGTTTCGTTTGATGAAGCACAAAATTTAGAAAATTGGATGGATGCTATGCAATCTGAATATGATGCTATAATGAAGAATGGTACTTGGTCTTTATGTGACTTGCCTCCTGGCAAGAAGGCCATTGGCACTAAGTGGATATACAAGCCGAAGCGTAGACCGGATGGTATAGTTGACAGATATAAGGCTAGGCTTATTGCAAAGGGTTATGCACATGAAAGAGGCATTGATTTTGATGAGACCTTTGCACCTACATGCCGTATGACTAGTGTTCGGAGCATCTGTGCACTTGCAGCTCATCCATGGTTGGAATGTACATTAGTTGGACATTAAAACTGCATTTCTGAATGGTGACTTGCATGAAGAAGTGTACGTTTTTCAGCCTCGTGGCTTTGTGTAGAAAGGGCATGAAAACAAGGTTTGCAGGTTAAAGAAGGCATTATATGGTTTAAAGCAAGCACCACGTGCTTGGTAGGAGAAGATACATGCCTATCTGATTGCACATGGTTTTGAGAATAGTCCAACTGAAAGCACCTTATATGTTAAGCGTGCTAATGATGTACTTC
>CM035431.1:68511836-68589336 GCA_020310875.1 Ceratopteris richardii
TACTGTAATGTGCAATGAGCTGGAATTTCTAGTCTGCATACATAGTATGATTTTTCTGAGGAAGAGCAGGCTGGAAACTATGTTTTCAACTTACCAAAAAGAAAACAAAATATCTTTGTTCTTTCGTTTGTGGTTGATTAATGACCATTTTTACTCGTGTTGTTTACTTTGTGCTTTTCACTTTCATGTTGGCCAATTTATCATTTGGGCTTCAATGCTATGTCAGATGCTCTCATCATTTATACTTCGATGATTGGTATTAAAATGGGAGCACTTGTTGGATGACAACCTCTGAGGTACTTTTTGGGATCTGCATGACTCGATCAGTTTGGAAATCTCACTAGTTGTACTTGGGTAGGTGAAAACCTAGGAAGCTTTCCCTCATGTTTCCTGCATGGCAATGGTGCCTTGGTTGTGATGATTGTTGCATGTTGAATCTAACAACCATGGTGTCCATTTGATCATTTATTCTAGAGTAAGGTGTGGGCTGATCAACTTCCACATAGGTTGAGAGATACAGATATAGAGAGACATTTCTCAATGTCAGCATAGGAAGAAACGAGGGACTTTTGCTCAGACTTTCCTGATCATGAGTCTAAGGGTATTAAAGGACCTTTACACACAACTGGATTGCTAATATTTGCTGAGGTGCATATTGAAGGAGATTGGAATATTTGAAGGGACGGAGATACCTTGCTCTCCACATGCTCGGAAGTGCAACAAAGACAGTATTAGAGATCAGGGGAGCTAAGGAAGAGAGCACAAGAGGACTTCAAAAGTATTGATTAATTGAATGTGGAAGATCAAAGACTCGATGATGAAGATGAAGATATTGAGACCAAGATTGAGAGTGAGAAGAATTTATTTTGCAGGAATCCTCTTTTGCCATGCAACATAAAGAAGAATGATCGATGAGATTAAGACTGAGAGTGAGAGCGTGATTGAGATTATGATTGCTACTTTGTAACTATGTGATTGAGATTGAGATTGTGAGTGAGAGTGTGATTGAGATTGAGAGTGTGAGTGTGAATGAGATTGTGATAGCTCCCGGGGTGGTTGGGAGGTGGAGGCTTCGTCAATAAGCTATTTTCCAAAGCTATTGTATCGAAAAGGAAGAGGCTTCATCCAAAAGCTATCGATGTATTTGGAATCTGACATCTTAAGATTCACAAGATAAGATCTCTCTATTAATATGTATATTTTGATTTAAACATTTTATCTGATTTGTTCTTTTGATAATGAGACTAATGTTGCATATGTCTTTTGTATATCCGAGCATTTCTCTCTGAGATTATGGAGGAACGCTACATTATGTGTCAACAATACTTGATGAGGTGACCTCTTGGAGAATACAAAGTCCTTTCTCTTTCACCTTTTTCTTTTCCCCAAACAGTTTTCCACATTTGCCACATATACGGTCCTAAGATAAAGTTACATGAGCGCTTCAGTATGATTAAAAAAATCATAATCTCGTTTGCAGTTAATTAGAACTTGTTGCTGATGTTTCAATGAATGGATTTGTGGAGATAAATAGATGGTTTCAATGCTTCAGTATCTGAGTTATTTCTCATAGAGGATAGTTATCGATGGTGGCTTCATCTCTTCTTTTGGCTCGCCGGCTTTTTCATTGTGACATGTACATAATCACTCATGGTTGGTGATATGATGGAATATTATGATTTATGTCACACGAGTTGGCCGTGGTGGCTTCGTCTCTTCCCAGCTTTTAGTTGTGACATGGGCATATGGTTAATGATATGATGATTCTTATTAATGTTTTCCATGGACTATGTCACATGAGATTTCAGAATATATTTGATCCGAAGCATTCATCTGATTATTAGTCTATCGGTTCAGAAGTGATTCATGAAGCATGATAATGAATCATATTTGATTTTCGATAAAGTGTACAAAAGATCTTGCAGGTATGTGTATAAACTTATGGATTTTGGACTAACTATAATGTGTTTGAAAAGGTTTTTGCATGTTTTACATTAAGCATTTTTTGTTCTTGCTGAAATTTATGGAAATAGGAGACTTTTTCAGCCATCTGTGCATGTAGTTTCAGCTTTCCTGATGTTTTAACATGTTAATGAGGTCTCGTATGGATTTATATATGAGACTAGCCATCTATGCATGTAGTTTCAGCTTTCCTAATGTTTTTACCATGTTAATGAGATCTCGTATGGATTTACTTGTTTCCAGGTCTTGGATGGAAAAATGCTTGAAGATATGAGTGGCCGTGCCAAGGATGCACAGAGAAACGGATGGTATTGGGATTACAAGCTGACCAACCTCAGTATTGACAGTGTGACTACGAACACCAATGGTAGGGGGGCGACTGTAGAGGCAACATTGTGTGAAGGGGCGAAGTTGTTTGATGAAAACAGTTCACAGGCTTTGGATTCCTACCAAAGTTCGTACACCATCAGATATGAGCTCAGTATCATTAATGGTCGATGGAAAATAACTTCTGGAACTGTTCTACAGTCGTAGATTTATAATGTCAATTCTTTTGTATTTTCCATCGTTCTGGCCGTCTTGCTTTTATGCATAACGTCCTCAAATCGAAAGGGTTGTCTGTATTAGTGTTATGGGCCTGAGCTTGTGCTTGTAGCTGGAAGTTAAGAAAAATTGCACAGGTTTTGATCTTAAAGCTAGCTCCTAGTGACGTAGCTTGTAGATAACAGCTTATCTGATTATGTCGTAAGCCAAGCTGTTTGTTTACATTTCCCGACGTACGGAACTTCTACGCATGTCGATGTGAGGCTGATTTTCTTGCGGCATTAGCTCAATATATGCTCTACGTGTTCGTGTCCGGCACTGCTGTCATGTCTACATGCGTAGTTACCCGATGTGTATGGATTTATGCATGTGTATATGTACATATCACTATATGCATCATGTACGTGTGCGCGCGCCTGGTAGGAGCAACAGGTTAAGCATTTTTTATTTCTGGATATTCGAATAATGGGGAGGTATGTCAGAAAGGTTGAAAGAGTTGTTCATTACAGTAGTTACCCTACACGGTCTATATATATATATATATATATATATATATATATATATATATATATATATATATAAAGGTTGAAAGGGTTGTATCAAAAGCGATTTGAACAGTGCCGGCTGGTTGTGTTGAATATGTAGAAACTGAAATCAGGCCATAAAGTCTTCTTCTCGCCAAAGGCGATATTTATTCTCGGTTGCTTGTTCGATTCCTAGCTCACAATTTCAATAATGAGAAAAGACTAATCCATTAGAGCAGGATTTATATATTTTGGGTTGATAAACGTCATATCTTCATGGTGCAAGCGTGATTTGCAAGGTTATTTTTTAATAATGATGTGTCAAAGAAAAATGTCGATAATCCGTTAGGAATACGATAAATTTGTAGAATTTCGTGTAACTAGTGCAACCTTGAAAAAGCTTTACATATACGGCGTTTCACAAGAACTTTCTTTTCTTTCGCCAATTAGAGCTATTAGCACACACAAGAGTCAAAAAGCTTAAATCTTAACAGGACTTGCTACCAAACAGAAAAAGCATTGAAAATTTTATAGACATAATTGTGTTTGCTCACGATTACAACCACTTGCAAGTGGCTAGAAAGAACCTTCAAAGTTTAAAAATAGAAGATTTTATTAATGCGAGATGAGATCAATGTTGATTCAAGTGCACTTCGATGTTATTTTCATGAAAGCTTTGAGTTAATACTAGCTTCTCCCTTCATTTATTGTACCCTTTAGTTACTTAGGCACTCTCTTTGCAACTTCCATATGCGGCTTCCTTGATGCATGCATAAATTGATTCTATGTACTTACTCCATAAGCAATGTCTACTCTTGTTAGAGTAGCATGATTGAGACTTCCCACTAGTTTTTGATAACCTGTAACATCATCAAGTGGTTCACCTTCATGAGAACTCAGTTTATGGTTGAGTTCCATAGGAGTACCAGAATCTTTATACACAAGCTCTAAGCCAAGAAAGTAGGTTAATAAACCAAGATCACTGATTTTAAATGCTTCCATCAGTTGAGCCTTGACCTACTTGATGCCATTAGCATCATTCCTTGTAATAATGATGTCATCTACATAGACACATAAGTAGATAACTTTTGATTTGTTCTTCTTGACAAATAAAGAAGAATTTGCATTGCTTGCCACAAACCCTTGGTCTTGGAAATAAGTAATAAGCCTATGGTTCCAAGCTCTAGGAGCTTTCTTGAGACCATAGAGTGCCTTCCTTAACTTGCATATATAACCTATTTTATATTCATCTTCAAAACTTGGTGTTGTGCCATATATACTTCTTCTGATATCCGTCCATTTAAGAATGCATTCTTGACATCTAAGTGATATAGATTCCAATTTTTAGAAGAAGCAACACTTACCAAAACCCTAATTGTTGGTATCTTTACCACAGGTGAAAAAGTTTCTTCATAGTCCAATACATGCCACCAACCTTGCCTTGTACCTATTAATAGAGCCATCTTATCCATTGGATCTAATTACTTGCTACATAGCTTCTCTCCATTCTTTCTTCTTCCTAGCCTCTTCAAATGAAGAAGGCTCTTTTGTCATAGAGTCTTTAGTGATATACACAAAGTGCTTGGTGACTAAAGATGTATCATATCCATACCTTATGGGCTTCTTGCTTTCTCTATGTGATCTCCTTAATGCTTGATTTGAAGACTCTGGTATGTCTTCTAATTGCTTGAGTTTGATCTTGCCTCTTGAATTCCAAGCCTTGAAGTCAATCTATTCTTCATCCTTTGAGTTGGTATGTTCTACCAAGTGTTGATTTTCTTGAGTGAGGGTTCGAAAATCATTTTCCAAATCATACGGTAACTTGACTTTCTTGCAATTATCTTCGAACCAAGAATTATTTTCATCAAACACTACATCCCTACTAACTATAAATGCTTTGTTAGTGGGATTGTATAGCCTGTACCTCTTTTGGTTCTGATCATACCCAATAAATATACACTTCTCAGCTTTAGGGTTAAGCTTTCCTCTGATTTGTGAGGGGATGTATGCATAAGCAATGCACCCAAATATTTTGCAATGATCTAATGAGGGTCTCCTGCCATTCCATGCTTCATAGGGTGTCATACCATCCAATGATTTGGATGGAAGCTTATTGATCAAGTAGGTGTTTTGGAAACAACCTCTGCCCATAGGTAATTATGTAACTTCTTCTCAGTTAACATAGACCTAGCAGCTTCAACAATTAACCTGTTTCTTCTCTCTGCCACTCCATTCAATTCAAGAGTGTATCTTGTTGTTGCTTCTCTCGTTATGCCTCTGTCCTGTAGAAATGAATCAAATTCATGGGAAAAGTACTCACCATCTTCATCATATCTGATTCTCTTCAAGCTTCTTCCTATTTGATTTTCAACTAGTGCCAAGTACTTCTTAAAGCATGTAAATACCTTATCCTTATGCTTCATGAAATAAAGGATTGTCCATCTATTGTAATCATCAATAAATGATACATAGTACCTTGAACCTGAGATTGATGGATCTTTGCTAGGACCCCACACATCAATGTGTACAAACTCCAAGTAGTGTTCATGAATGTATGCTCTCCTGTTGAATAGTTGCCTGTGAGCTTTGCCGAATTGGCATGCTCCACATTTTTGTATATCATATGTTGCTTGGTCACATTGGGAATGCCAAGCACACTTTGGTCCCTGCATGCTTGCTTCAGAGTCCTTTCTCCTATGTGTCCTAACCTTTTGTGCCATATTTCTAACTCAGATAAGGTTTGATCTCTATAGTTGAATAGTGCTATGTTCCTTGTGTCTTCAATCTCAAATGTGAATAATCTACCAAACTTCTCATCTTTAGCAATCTTCTTGAAGCCTTGTTGGGGGTCTTCCACATATGCTCCATGCTTAGTGAATGTGAACTGTAAACCTTTCTCAACAGTCTGCCCAACACTAATTAGGTTTTTGGTTATAGTTGGCACATTCAAAACTTTACTCAAAAGGTTCATGCTACCATGAGATGTTTTGACATTTCCCATTTGCTTGATTGAATGTTTAGTATCGTCACCTGTTTGTACTTCATGCTTCCCTTTGGGTTCTTCAAGATCAGATAATAGAGCCACATTTCCAGCCACATGATTGGAACAACCTGAATCAATATAAAAAAGATGCTCATCATCTTTACCTTGCTTGGATGTCATGCTCATGATGAGTAATGAGTCTTCTTGGTCTTCAGAATAGTTGTTGTAGTCCCTTCTTCCTCTAAAACCTCCTTGATAATTGTTGTTGTTGTAGCCTTAATTATAGTTATGGTTTCAGTTGCCTCCACCATTGTTGTATCTACCTCTTGATGGCCCATAGCTACCTCTATGGAAGCCTCTTCCCCTTTGCTCTAGTGACAAATTCTAGAAATATCTCCCTAGGATCTAGTCATAGATTTTCTAACTCTTCAGTAATGTTCTCTACTGTGTTCCTTTGTTGAAATTGTGTGTTAAATGCTTCCTTCATTAGGTCCCATGTAGTGAAACGATTCTAGGAAAATTGACTAAACCATTTATCTATTAACCCTTCTAATGTTGTTGGGAAAAGAATTAAACTGCATCTTCCCTTCCCATTCAACCCCTTATCTTACATAAGTCCAAAAATCTTCTAATATATTCATCTGGGTCTTCTTGTGCTAATCCCTTGAAAGATAGAAATTTGATATTTTAACCTAGAGAGTAGAGTTTCTAAATCTACTTGAGCTTCCATATTTCTCACTGATGATGTTAATGATAGACGGTTGGTTGACCTTTGAATAGCTTTTCTTCTTGTTGCTTTGCAAGGGACCCTCAATGTTTGAGTCCAAGTTGCGGTCATGAGCTGCTCATTCTCCTCTTTGGCTAAGAGAATTCAATTTAGAAGAAAGATTACCTGTCAGACTAGCACTCTCGGTATCCTTGCACTTCTACACTTTGCAAATATTGTTTCTCCTATGCTCAAGCCTCCTTGTGGTCCCACCAGGCGTGCTAAATTTTTTTGAGGGATTAGTTTGCAAAAAGGGACTTTAGTATTTGTAAGAGAAGGAAGAAGTGGAACACAGACACTGGAAGCTTCCGTATATTGATTACTAATAGGAAAATACAATGACAATGTATAAAACAAGACCAAGTGTTCTCTGTGTGGAGTTTTTAATCCTAAAGAACACACAGACACACACACACACACAGACACACACACACGCACACACAAGGTTACAAGATACCCAAAGTTCCTTATGCCATCAACCTTCTCTACACCATACCTCCACCTTCTCCAGGAGCTTGCTCTTGTGCGCACCTCTCACTCACTTCCAATAGGGTAGAAGGGAGTGACACCTTCTATCGTCATGCACACCTTTTCAATGGTATCTTGTGCCACTTTGATTGCCTTGCTTACTAGTTCTCTGCACACTATATCATACTTCTTGCACACTTTGTCTCACACTTGTTTCGCTGTGTTGAACTCTAGTTGAATGTCTCTTGATGTTCTCACCTAGTGTAGAATATGCTCTCACTTAGTCCCACCCTTAGAATAATGCTTACCCATGCTTTGTGTATCCATTCACTTACGTATGTTACTCCTAAATAATAGTGTATCTTGGTGCTCACTTTGATGTTCCAAGAATTTCTAAAAATGTGTACAACCAATGACTCCCTATTTAGTTCTGTAGTGACTTTAGGACTAAAACAAATTTTAAATGAGGGGCCATACATACACTTTTGCATACCCCTTCCTCTTCACATGCCTTCACTTTTGCCTTTATTTCTTCAATATGTGTTCCGAAGGGAGGGTTCACCTGAACCTTACAAATACTTTAAAACCTTGAAAACCTTACAAAAAGACAATCTGCAACTTGCATTGCACTTTTTGCCCCTCCACAGATTAGTAATCGCCTATCCTCATTCTCAAATTGATAAACATATGAAGCAAAGTCAATGATTGGTCCTTTCCTCCCATCACTTCATTACTAAGGACTACATCGAAACGTGCTAGTCTCGCTATCTCGAAATCCAATATGTCCTCATATGACTGGATCCGAATAGGTAGATCAACAACTCGTCGATCCCATTTCTCGGTTCCCTTCCCATCCGTAAACTTTGTTATGTAGGGATGTGTGTGTGTGTATGCATGCATGTTAATGTATATTTATGTATGCATATGTGTGTGTGTGTATATATATATATATATATATATATATATATATATATATATATATATATATATATATATATATATATATATATATATATATATATATATATATATATATGTGTGTGTGTGTGTGTGTGTGTGTATGTGTGTGTGTATGTATTTGTATATGTGTGTGTTAGCCTGTAGAGCCCCCTAGTATAAAACTCATTATCTCTCAAGTTTATAAAAAATTATAGGACTATATGTGAACATGTTGTAAATAATATCGAACGTAAAAATATAAGAGAGAATAATCAATTTTAAATATGTTACACCCATAGCTTGTCAAACAAATCTTTATATTAATGTTGCATGTAGAAATCCAAAGCTACAAGTATTGTATACTTCTTTGTAGGAAGAATTGTTCCCCATCAGTCCTAATAGCATCGAGCTTCTAGATAGCATGATGTGAGGAGCATCACCTTAACACACTTAGGACCGTCGAGCACTTTTTTGCATCTCTAGGAGGTTTTTTCCCTTGGCTTGTATATACATCTATAACCCTTATGGACTAGTTATCTTTGAATATTAACTTGGTGATACTTTAAGTATTGTGTTGTCCTCCAAGCTTCTTCTTCTTCCTTGTGTTGTTCATGTGCTTCCACAAACCTTGAAGTCCTTCAATTTGTACAGAGCAAGTTGCCACTTTTTTTAGGGCATCATTGAAACCCTTCTGTTCACACTCTATAAATCGCATGAAAATTGGTGAGGAGTTCAAAACAACCTTGTTTTTTGGTGTCAAGTTTCATTTGAGATATTTCCTTTGAATGCACTATCACGATGACTATGCATGTGGTTTCCTTCTTTGTGCCAAACATATATAGAGTATACAAGTGCATGGAAGTTTACTATAGGTCTCACAAAGCTTGATTGGGTATTCTTGTTCACCTTAGTGAGATATATTCAATTCTTCTTAGAGGGTATTTAGTCACTTGTTATGGTTGGAAGCGATGTTGTATTCCATATGTTGGTTGTTGAGGAAGTTGGATGACACTAATTACCCATTGTGGGCATACATGATGTGTCATGTATTGGTAGCAAAAGACATATGGAATATTGTGTAGAGTGTCAAAAGACATCCCACTACACTTGCAAAGATAGTGATTGAAGGTGATGGAAATGGTGTTGAAGGTGATGATCGTGAATTTCTTGGTCATGCTATGGTTGCTATTGCACCATGGAACAAATTTGTTGGGATGGCAAAGAGCACAGGCACATGCATTGATATATTTTTATCTCAATCATGCCATTATGCCACAACATTATACCATGCAAGAAATGAGGCTCATGTTACTTATCTTGGAAAATAGTTGGAAAGTGATCATATGAATGAACAAGACAACAAAAGATACTTGGGATTCTCATACAACATTATACCATGCACGAAATGAGGCTCATGTTACTTACCTTGGAGAATAGTTGGAAAGTGATCATATGAATGAAGAAGATTCAATGGACATTTTTTTCTTCTACAAGACAACAAAAGATACTTGGGATTCTCATACATTATTATACCATGCAAGAAATGAGGCTCATGTTACTTACCTTGGAAAATAGTTGGAAAGTGATCATATGAATGAACAAGATTCAATGGAATTTTTTTTGATAAAGATGAAAGATTTGAAAGACCAATTGATTTCTAGTAATGAAATCTTGCCACATAGTTCACTTGTGGAGATTGTTGGTAGAGCATGTCCATTATGTGTGTTGCAAGTCAAGCTTTCTTCGCTAGTCTGAAGGGCAAAGGTAAATGGAGCTTATCTACTAGTAAGCAAAAATATGAGGCAAATAAGGAAGACCAAAATGATAAGAAATAAAAAACTAAAAACAATTTTGCAAGTATTTTAAGGCAAATGATCACATCATAAAGAATATCCTAAAATCTTTGCAAAGGATGCAAAGAAGAAAGGGGTTGGAATGGTTGTTGGAGAGGCCTCTACATGTAAAATAAGTATGCTAATCTTTTTTTTTTAATATAAAGGAAGTTCGGCAATAGCCTACTCTCCCGGACTTGAATTAAATAAAGATAAGTACAAGAGAAGGGGACTAGTGCCCACGGGACCCCCCAAATCCCACAAAGCAGGGGAAGCTTTTACAGAGCTTAGATGACATTACAAAGAAGGTTAATTACCCTCTCATCACCCTCATGTGGGGCCCACTTGGGTTTAAGCTTGTTATCGATCAAAAGGAGTACTTGATGATGCCTAAAGGGGGGGGATTTTTTACAGTTGACAATCCTTTTGCCAAGGAGGAACAGCGATTTCTCAATTGACCACTCCTTGGGGGAGTCACCGAAGTTGAAAGCACATCTTTCCCGCCAGATTTTCCATAGGACCTCCCCTGTGATGGCGTTCCAGAGAGTCGTGGAGCAGCCGATCGCTTCTCCCAGCAGGGCTTGCTGCCAACTGAGACGTTTTTGAAGTCTAATTCTCTTTCCAACCACCTGCCAGAGTCTGTTGGAGTTGGGGCAGGTAAAGAAGATGTGTGAAACATCTTCGATAGACCGGTGGCAGCGTTTGCACCAGGGAGGGATCCCACAAATTTTTCTAGCCTTAAGGTTGGTCCAGATTCCATGATCTTGTTGAGAATGAAGAATGGGCATTTACTACTCATTGCAGCTATGATCCATCTTCTCTTGAGGTATACATTTGTAGTAGACTTGAAAGTTTGGTACTTTGATAGTGGTGCAACCAAACATATTACCTTGTAGTGGAGTTTCTTCACTTCACTTGAGATTTATCCTACATGGAGTACTGTCACATGTGCTAACAACTTCTCTTATCCTATCATAGGAACAGGAAAGATCATTGGCACTGTCATGTGAATTACCTTCTGATGTGTTACAAGAAAACATTCCAAGCAATGTTTGCCACTGGATTTTGGGAGTATCATTTGAAAGTCTTCAACTCAAAGACAACTAACCTCTTGCATCTCTTTGATTATGAAAACCATTCAATATTCAGAGAATCGTAGGAACATACAACTGGATACTCCACGAGCTATTGAATCATAGAAACTTAAAGCCAAACTTGCACAAAACCTATGCATTAGATCTTTAGCCATTGAATACCTAAAAACGTATATCCATCACTCCCAAATGCAAAGCTCTATCGGGGATGAAAAATGTGAGAGAGAGGGGAGTGTCACTAAGAAAAGGAAAGCACATAGAACAACACAAGGTGAACAAGGTAGCCATAGAAAACATTGAAGCACATGAGAAGGTAGCCTCACCACTTAAACATTATGAAATATCCAATTCCTTGAAAACAATCATTGTAATCATTAACACCTTGTACCAAAAGCCTCCGTTTGTAAATATATGCTCCATTTTGTGCAAGGCAAGGAGTCCTTCAGCTTGAGGAGCTAAGGTAGAAGCTCATTTTCAAATTTCATAATTTTTGAAGTCGGCTTGATCCCACAAATTAGTTTTAGCAGCTCATTTTTAACTAGGCTAGTCATTAGGTTTGAAACTAGCCAAAATTCACTTCAAAACTATAAAAGAAGCCAAAGATCTCACTTTTGGTGGCTATTTTTTGGAAAAAGAATATTTTAAGAGAGAGTAAAGAGATTGTAATTTTGTTCACGAATATACTTCATTGTTCCATCTCATTTTCTCTTCCTTGTGTGGCTATATATGTGTCTCCATCTATTGTGCTTCTCCCTTCATATCTACACATATCACTCGCTCAAGATCATCATATCACCCTCATGTCTCTATAGATTGACATTAAGTAAGTGGATCTTCTTGGACATTGATACTCATCACTATTCTAAAGGTCACATCAACACCTTAGCCTTGGTATTCTTTGATTTATAATCATGTTGTGTCACATACCTATCCCTCATTTGTGATCTTTTATATTTACCATGTTGGGATAGGGATAACATCTGAGTGTGGTTGATATACCTATTACCCCTTTCATTTTTCTATTTCTTGTTGGATTTCAAGGTTTGCGAAAGCACACAAAAAAACAAAAGAAAGAAGAAGAAGCTTGGAGAACAATGCAATATTGAATTTATTAACAAATTAATGTACAAAGATAAGTGGCCCATTAGGGCTATAGGCACATATATAGGCCAATGGTTTTATCAATTCTTTCATCAAGATTCCATTTCAACTTGTATACCCATTTAGTGCCAATGGCCTCTTTTCCTAGAGGAAAACCTCATAAAGACCAAGTACCATTTGTCACAATAACATCATATTTTGATGCCATCCAATTCTTTAAATTTTGTGCTTCATCAAAATAAAGTGTTTCATGCTCATCACAAAGACTAGGAACAACCATTTCATTATAATCTGATGCAAAGAAAGCACTATGAGAGCTTGAATGAGTACAATATGACAAAGGTGAGTCTACTTTACTATCCCTCAAAGTTTACATCAACCATTTTAGGCATAATTTTTTCTCTTCTATGTAGTCCCTCTTATCAACAAGTACATCATGTAAATTTGCATGAAAAATGTAATGATCTGCATCATCTTTTGAAACTTGTAAAGGCAAAGAAATTGCCTCACAAAGACCATCACTTGATTGTACACGTAAAGAGGCAACAAAGTGTCATACACATTCTTTGAGCTAACTAGTATTTCAGCTCATGCTTCGGTTGCGCTTTTAGTGAAGGGTCATATAGTTCCACACATTCGGTCATGTTCTATATCGAGATAGACATGGGACACTCTTCCCTCTTTGTATGCAGTGCGTAATGAAGCACGTGTTGCATACTTGAGGAAGCAACTTGAAGATGTATGTATGGCTGAAAATGAGTCGGTGCATGTGTATGTGACACACATCAAGGACTTGAAAGAGCAATTGGCAAACATAGATGAGATCATTCCGGATCATTTCTACATTGTTGAAAGGATTACTGAAATCTTTTCAAAGCTTTGCTACTACACTCTGTTCGGTTGCAAAAGGAAATCCTAATATGTATGCATTTGATGAGGTTGTGTCTCTTCTTTTGCAAGAAGAGCAATCTAGAGTGAATAGGAGTGGTTTGATTGAGGGAACACAAGCACTTACTTTCTCACAAAAGGGGAAAAGCAAGTATCTCAACCTTCCTCTTCCACTCATTCCTCTAATGATGGTGATTTGCAAAAAAGAAGAGATGCAAATATTACCGGAAGGCTGGTCATACTATTGATGAGTGTAGAAAGCTTGCTAAATGTAATGAAAAGAAGAAGGAATCCGACATGTCTATTGCTGAAAATTTCACAAATGTAAAGAATGATGAAGCCAACATGGCTCAAGATTTTTGGGCATGTGTTGTTACATGTCATTATGATGCTTCTTTGCATTCTAAATGTATGGTTGTGAGTGAGGATGATTCCGATTGGTTCTTTGATAGTGGTGCTTCAAAGCACATAACATCATGCAAAAGATTTTTTGCCTCTTTGAAAGATGCACCCAAAGGAGGACATGTGGTGTGTGCAAACAATGCCTCTTATCCTACCATAGGAGTAGGAGAAATTGAGCCTATGTCTGCAAATGGAGGTGTGATTCTCTTGAAAAATGCATTGTATGTGCCCGTCATCAAGAAGAACTTAATTTTAGTTCCGTTGATTGCCAAAGCTGGACTTCATGTACACTTTGTTGATGATAAGTGTATGACTCATGATTTCAGCAATGGGGATGTTATCGTGATGTCTGGTACATTATGTAATGGCTTGTATCTCATGGATACATACAAGAAGGCTGCCTCAAATGCCTTAGTTGCTCATACTTCTTCCATGGCTGAAATGGAGCTTTGACATGCTCGTTTTGGTCACTTAAACTTCAATAATTTGCTTTACTTACAAAAGAAGGACATGGTTATTGGCTTGCCTACACTTGAGTCCATTGAAAAGCATGCATGTGAAGGTTGCATTCTTGGAAAAATGCATCATGCTCCTTTTCCAAAAGATAGTCATACACACACTACAAGAAAATTGCAGCTTGTTCATAGTGATGTATGTGGTCCCATCAAGACTCCATCTTTTGGGAAACATCTATATTTTGTTACCTTCATTGATGATGCTACTCGCCATACATGGATGTATCCTATGAAAGCAAAGAATGAGGTATTTTCTTGCTTCAAAGCATGTTTAGCTAGGGCTGAAAATTTTCCTTCACAAAAGCTTTTGACTCTACGCACGGATCGTGGTGATGAATACATGTGACATGAGTTTAATGCTTTTCTTCATGAAAGAGGTATTTCACACCAATGTACGGTTCCATATACACCTCAACAAAATGGTGTTGCCGAGCGTAAAAATAGAACTCTACTTGAAATGGCATGATGTACGATTAAAGGAAAGCATCTTCTTGATAAGTTTTGGATGGAAGCGATCATGTGTGCAAACTATGTGTATGTGTTGAATCACTATCCTAAAAGAGCATTCAGAGTCATCACTCCTTGTGAGTCTTGGAATGGTCATAAGCCTATGGTTAGTCATATGCGTGTGTTTGGTTGTTTGGCATATGCTCATGTGCCATCACAACAACATCACAAACTTGATGACAAGGCAAAGAAATGTATATTTGTTGGTTATAGTGTTGAAAGTAAGGGATATCGTTTGTACCATCCATTGACAAACACAATTATTGTGAGTTGAGATGTGGTATTTGCTGAAAATTCAGTTTTCGCTCTACTTGAATGCAAAAAACAACCAACAATTAGCTCACAAGTGCATTAATATATACATGTTGATTATATCTCACTCTCTCTTCTCTGTCATGTACCACTCAGAATGGTGAACTTCTCTAACTTGATTCTCAGTGTATACTTGATCATTTGATGTGATTTAAGTTGTTATAGGTTCAGTATACTCTCTATTTTCTTGATATCAAGTTTCATTATCATTTCCTTATCCAATCTTGAGATATGTGTAAAACACTGCTCACTGGTCTGCATACTCTTGGAGCCCAAAAATGTTAGAGATCACCTCTAACTTGCTAATCATCATTCTTTGAGCATGGTCTATTATTTCAAGTAAAATTAATTGCAAATGTTATCTATCCTAGTCAATTAGATATGGCCAAAAGCATTTTATTCAATTGCTAGCGAAGAGGGAGTACCTTTCATTTCTTTGAGCAGGTGTGATGATCAAAATAGCAAGTTTTGGTTCATAGTTGAAACTCCTACTCATCTGTTTTGATCCAATGATTTAAGGATCATACTCCAAAGTACTTGGGTGATTATTTGTGCTTCTTGGAAGGATCAAGAGGTATGATTTGCACTCGTCAACCCATTTTTGGGAGGTAATCAATCTTTTGCCCTTTACACAGATAAAACTAAGAGTAAAGATAAAAGCAAAGGTAAGAGGAATGAAGAAGAGGCAAGTACCTCTCAAGTAAATTTCACAAGTAGAGGAAGAGGTACTAGAGGAAGGGGCAGAGAAGGAAAAGAAGGCAGGGGGAGACTATACAACTCTTCACCTTGCAACATTTGTGGCTTGATCAATCATACCACAGATGAGTGCTTTAGGAACACAAAGAATCAGAGAGGAAGAGGCTTCCATAGAGGAGGCTATGGACAATCGAGAGGCAGGTTCAATAATGGAGGAAACAACTACCATCACAATTACAACCAAGGCTACAACAACAACTACCAAGGAAGCTTCAGAGGAAGAAGAGACTGCAAAAACTATACAGATGATCAAGAAGATTCCCTACTACTCATGAATATGATAGCCAAGCAGGGTAAAGATGATGAGTACCTATTCTATATTCACTTTGGTTGCTCCAATCATGTAGCAGGCAATGTAGAATTGTTGTCTGACCTTGAAGAACCTAGAGGAAAGCATGAAGTCTAGATAGGTGATGGCACTAGGCACTCTATAAAGAAGATTGGAAATGTTAAAGCATCTGATGGTAACATGAACCTCCTAACTAAGGTATTGTATGTACCAAGAATAACAAAAAACCTAATGAGTGTTGGACATATTGTTGAGAAGGGCTTACATAGATTCACAAGGCATGGAACATAGGTGGAGGACCCTCAACAAGGCTTCAAGATGATTGCAAAAGGTCAGAAATCTGGTAGACTTTTTACATTTGAAGTTGAAGATACAAGAAATATATCTCTCGTCAATTACAAAGATCAAACCCTATTTGAATTGAAGATATGGCATAAGAGACTAGGTCATATAGGGGAAAGGATCTTGAAGCAAATATGTAGGGATCAAAGTGTGCTTGGCATTCCAAATATATCCAAGCAACACATGATTTACAAATGTGGAGCATGTCAATTTGGCAAATCACGTAGGCAACCATTCAACAAAAGACGACACATGTATGAAGACTACTTGGAGCTTGTGCACATAGATGTGTGGGGTCCTGGTAGAGAGCCATCAATCTCAAGGTCAACATATTATGTTTCTTCATATATTATTATAGTAGATGGGCACTACTTTACTTTATGAAGCATAAAGATGAAGTCTTCACTTGTTTCAAGAAGTATTTGACATTTGTTGAGAATCAAACAAGTAGAAGCTTGAATAGGCTCAGATCTAATGGAGGTGGTGAGTATTTCTCACATGAGTTTGACTCCTTCTTATAGGACAGAGGCATAAAGAGAGAGATTATAACAAGGTACACTCTTGAACAGAATGGAGTGGTAGAGAGAAGAAATAGACTAATAGTAGAAGCTCCAAGATCAATGTTCAATGAGAAAAAAACTTCCAATTAATTATGGATACAGGTTGTTTCCACATCAACTTACCTAATTAATAGGCTTCCATCCAAGTCTCTGGATGGAATGACACCTTAGGAGGCATGAATGAGAAGAGACCTTCCTAAGGTCATTGTAAGATCTTTGGGTGCATTGCTATGCACATATACCCTCACAAATTAGGGGAAAGCTTGATCCAAAGTCTAAAAGATGCATATTCATTGGCTATGATCAAAATTAGAAAGGATATAGGTTATATAATCCCACTAACAAAGGATTTATAGTTAGTAGGGATGTGGTGTTTGATGAAAATAACTCATGGTTTGAAGATGATTGCAGGAAAATAAAGCTACCCTATGATTTGGAAAATTACTTTCCAAATCTAACCAAGGAAGAACCACATACATCAGAGGATGTCAACTCAAAAGATGAAGAATAGATCAACCTTGAAGAATTCAAAGCTTGGAAGTCCAAGGGCAAAGCAAAATTCAAACAATTGGAAGACATTCTAGAGTCATCCAATCAAGCACTTAGGAGATCTCAAAGGGAAAGCAAGAAACCTATAAGGTATCGCTATGACACATCACTAGTCACCAAGCATTCTATATACATGGCTAAAGATTCTATGTTAGAGGAGCCTTCTTCATTTGAAGAAGCCAATAAGAAGGAAGACTGGAGAGAAGCTATGCAATAAGAAATTGAAGCACTTCAAGAGAATAACAATTGGGATTTGGTTCCCAAGAAATCATTCATGAAGGTAATAGGATCCAAGTGGATTTACACAGTGAAAAAGAATTCAGATGGGACAGTCAATAGGTATAAAGCAAGGCTAGTAGCAAAGGGATTTTCTTAAACACATGGAGTGGATTATGAGGAGACCTTCTAACCTATAGCTAAGATGGAAACTATCAGAGTTTTAGTAAGTATTGTTGCTTCAAGGAATTGGAATTTGTACCAATTAGATGCTAAAAATGCACTCCATAATCGATGGATCTCTAAAGAAGGCTACATGGCTCAACCACTAGGATATGAAAACAAAGACAAACTTGATTTTGTATGTAAATTAAGGAAAGCACTGTATGGTCTAAAGCAAGATCCTAGAGCTTGGAACCATAGGCTTGTCACATATTTTGCAGGACCAAGGATTTATTGTAAGCAAGGCTGATTCTACATTATTCATTAAGAAGACTAATTCAGAGGTTATTTACCTATGTGTTTATGTGCATGAAATTATCATTACAGGAGATGATGCCAACGCCATCAAGAAGATCAAAGCTCAGATGAAGGAAGAATTCAAGATCAATGATCTTGGATTTCTTACATATTTTCTTGGCTTAGAGATTATTTATATAGATTTTGGTATTTTCATTACTCAGAGGAAGTATATACATGATATGCTAGTTAAGTTCAAAATGGAAAACTCAAAAAATGCAGGTACACCTATGGAATTGAATCACAAACTTAGTTCTCATGAAGGAGAACTACTTGAAGACATTACACATTACCGAAGTCTTGTTGGGAGTCTCAATTATGCAACCCTAACAAGAGTGGACATATGCTATGGAGTAAGTACATTGATTCAATTTATGCATACAACAAGAAGACCTCATATGGAAGTTGCCAAAAGGATGATGAAAGGCAATCCAAATGCCTTATCATTTGAGGAGTTAGTCTCTGTTCTGTTGCAGGAAGATCAATCCAGGCAGAACAGGTCCATTATGTGAGTTGCGGATCAAGCTTTCCTGGCTAGTTAGAAGGGCAAAGGAAAATGGATCTCTTCAACTAGTAAGCAAAAATCTGCTAATTGTGCATATTCGAAGAAGGAAGATAAAGATGAGAAGAAATCAGAAAAGCAGAAATTGTTTTGTAAGTACTATAAAGGGAATGATCATATCACAAAGAACTGTCCAAAACTGGCTACTAAAGAGGCAAAGAAGAAAGAGGCTAGAATGGTTGTTGCAAAGGCCTCTACACCAAAAACAGAGTCTGCTAATCTTGTGCAAGAAGAAGAATGGGTGTTTACTACTGTCCCCAATTTTGACCCATCTTCTCATGAGCAGTGCATGTCTGCAGTAGACTCAGATGTTTGGTATTTTGACGGTGGGGCGACCAAACATATTACCTCGCAGCGCAGTTTCTTCTCTTCACTCCAGCCTGCCCCTACAGGGAATACTATTACATGCGCCAACAACTCCTCTTATCCTGTTATGGGAGTTGGTACGATCATTTTGACCACTGTTGATGGTAGTTCTTTCACTTTGTCAAATGCTTTATTTGTGCCAGGGATCAAGAAGAACATGTCATCAGTTTCTGCATTAGCCAAGATTGGCTTGGTTGTGGAATTTGTTGATGACAGGTGTACAGTTCATGATCTGTCAAATGGCGATGTGATTATTGCTTCTCGCATTTTATGTCGTGGGTTGTATAAGCTCGTAGACTATGAAAGATCGATAAATGATTTGGCATGTGCAGTAAATGATTCTCAGGCTATGTCAGATGCAAAGCTTTGGCATGTGCAGTAAATGATTCTTAGGCTATGTCAGATGCAAAGCTTTGGCATGCACGCTTTGATCATCTGAATTTTGCTAGTTTGCTATGCCTGTAGAAATCTGAAATGGTGTCCTCTTTGCGCAAACTTGAGGCACCATGAAAACATGTTTGTGAGGGCTGTATTTTGGGCAAAATGCAGCCTTCATCCTTTCCAAAAGATGGTTCAGTTCGGGCTACTCAGAAATTGCAGCTTGTACATAGTGATGTATGTGGTCCTATGCAGACACCTTCTTTTGGGAATTATCTTTACTTCGTGACTTTCATCGATGATTTTTCTAGGCATGCATGGGTATATCCATTGAAGGAAAAGTCCGAAGTGTTCATGTGCTTCAAAAATTTTTTGGTTTTGGCTGAAAATCTGTCAGCATGTAAAATGGGCACCCTCCATTCTAATCGAGGGGGGGATATATGTCTTCTGATTTTAATGCATTTTTGGCTGGATGTGGGATAAAACATGAGTGTACAGTGCCATATACACCTCAACAGAATGGAGTTTCTGAATGAAAGAATAGGTCACTCATGGAGATGGTGAGGTGTATGGTCAAGAGTCAGGCTTTACCACAGTTTTTGACTTGAGGCTGTCATGTGTGTAGCATATGTACTGAACATGTGTCCCACTAAAGCGTTGTAGACTATCACTCCATATGAGGCTTGGCATGACCACAAACCATCTGTTGCTCATCTGCGTGTTTTTGGTTGTTTGGCATATGCATTAGTGCCTGAACAACATCGCAAAAAATTGGATGATAAAGCAGTAAAATGTATTTTTGTTAGGTACAGTTCTGAAAGTAAAGGCAATCATCTGTATCATCCATAGAATAAATGCATTCTTGTTAGCCGTGATGTTGTTTTTGTGGAAGATGTTATTCAACCATTGCTTTCATGTAGTAAGGAGACATCTGTTAGCTCCAAAGACATGTATGATACTTTGCTGCCTCTTTTTAGAGGTGGACAGTCTAGTGCTGGTCCTAATGAGGCAACTTCTCAGCCTTTGCAGGTTTCATGTGATGATGCAGATAATTCCATTTCTGATGCAGATGTACATGATGCACTTATTGATGAGAGAGCTGATATTGAGCAGGCAAGAACTATGCCAAAATGGCTGGTGTAGACCTTGCGTGACAACAAATTAGATGCACCTTTGTCATATCGTACTCGTTCAGGCTCTCATAGTGCCTCTTTTGCATCAGATTGCTATGCTATGGCTGCATCTAGTCTCTGTGATGAGAATGAGCCTATTTCGTTTGATGAAGCACAAAATTCAGAAAATTGGATGGCTGCTATGCAATCTGAATATGATGCTATAATCAAGAATGGTACTTGGTCTTTATGTGACTTGCCTCCTGGAAAGAAGGCCATTGGCACTAAGTGGGTATACAAGCTGAAGCATAAACCGGATGGTACAATTGATAGGTATAAGGCTAGGCTTGTTGCAAAGGGTTATGCATAGGAAAGAGGCATTGATTTTGATGAGACCTTTGCACCTACATGCCGTATGACTAGTGTTCGGAGCATCTGTGCACTTGCAGCTCATCATGGTTGGAATGTACACCAGTTGCACATTAAAACAACATTTATGAATGGTGACTTGCATGAAGAAGTGTATGTTTTTCAGCCCCATGGCTTTGTGCATAAAGGGCATGAAAACCAGGTGTGCAGGTTGAAGAAGGCATTATATGCTTTAAAGCAAGCACCACATGCTTGGTATGAGAAGATACATGCCTATCTGATTGCACATGGTTTTAAGAATAGTCCAACTGAAAGCACCTTATATGTTAAGTGTGCTAATGATGTGCTTCTTATCATTGTTGTCTATGTTGACGACATGTTGCTCACTGGTCCGATTGAGAAGCATATTGCTGATTTTAAGGCTGATTTGCATGCCTCATTTGAGATATCTGATTTGGGGCATTTGCATCATTATTTGGGCATTCAGTTTATGCAAGGTGATGGTGGAATGGCTTTGTGTGCAACGAAATATATTGACACATTATTGCAATGTTTTGGCCTTGAAGACTGTAAGCCTATTGCCACTCCTATGGAGACAAGTTTACGATTGAGTTTTCATGATGCTGGAGATGCATTTGATGCTGTTCTTTATTAGCAGGCTGTTGGATGCTTGATTTACTTATGCACTACTCGACTAGATATTCAATTTGTTGTCTCATAGATGACCAGGTTTATGCATTGCATAGGAGTCAAGCATTGGCACACAGTTAAGCGCATCTTTCACTATTTGAGTGGTACTTGGCTACTTGGGTTGTTTTATCCCAAGGGGGGATCACTACCGCCAGATTTGCATGCTTTTTCCTGACTCTGATTGGGTTGGTTGCTATGACACTCGTGTGTCCACTAGTGGTTTTTGCTTCATGCTTGGTAGCTCATGTATATCTTGGTTGAGCAAGAAGCAACCTACTGTGGCCACTTCCAGGTGTGAGGCTGAGTATAGGGCAACTTTCACAGCGACTGTTGAGTGTGTGTGGCTCAGATGCCTTATGGTTGATTTGGGTGTTGGTCAAACTTCTGCCACCACCATCTTCACTGATAGTCAGAGTGCATTGGCAGTTGCGAGGAACCCTAGACTAAGGTTGACATTACCTTGAACAAGTTTTGGTCCCTCAAAGCTTCATTTTTCCTTTCAAAGCCTATTTCTGAAGCAATTTTGGGGTGTTTTTTGGAGCCATTTTGGAGTACTTTCGCACATAGTTCTCTTCGCACAGGTCCGAGAACATCAGGAAGAGTGTTCCTTGTACTTCTCAAACAATAAATATCAACCTTTGGGGCTGTATTTTCAGCCACACTCGTAAAACTACAGGTTTCTCGAGGAGTTTTCAATTTTGGTGGGAGCAGTCGTTGCAAATTTATGCAGGTTTTTAAAGCCTAAAACATCAGAGTTGACAGACACTTGCAGGTGTTATTGGCTAGTTTTTGGGCTGTGTATTCAGCCTTTTAGTGTCATTTTACTGCATATATTGAGCACATACACACCATGTACGCTTCTGTGGATACCGCTTATGTACGTCCATGTGGTCATTGATATAGCGGTTACGTTCTTTGCATAAAGCCTTTTACGTTTGATAAAGAGGGTCGTGGTGAGGTTTTCTTAACTGGGAGACACCCAAACGTCGGGGTCTCTTCGGTGATGCAGGTGGAAGACTTACCCAGCCTCGCCATAGGAGATGTATGATAGTTGTTCATAGGTGCTCGATAAGCCTAGTTGGCTTCTATTGGGTAACTGATTATATGCAGTGGAGTCAGTGATTCACTATGCAGGTAGACATGTCAGTACTTGTAGTTTTATGATACTTTGACACTGGTCATATGCTAATTTTGCAGAGGATACTCTGGCAAAATTTTTCCAGATTTCTGGTTTAGTCAACTATATAGTGGTCGATTTACCCCTTGATACACTTATTTGTTGGTGTTTGGACTCTTCTAGCTCCATTATCATTCTATTCAGTTCTCTACGATCATGGCATCAGAGGTCTCAGGCACATCCGGTGGATCAGGGTCTAGTGCTAGTGTTCCAAGGAGGAGCTATAACTTGCAGGGCAAAGACCATTTTGAGATCCAAAAATTTGATGGCACAAACTTTGCTCTATGGAAGAATCAGATTAAAGATGTGCTGATTCAAAGGAGGCAATGGAAGCCAGTAAATGGGATTTCAAAGAAGCCTATTGACATGGATGAAGATGATTGGGATGAGTTAGATGAAATGGCCAGGTCTACCATTCGCTTGCACTTGGCAGATAATGTTTACTTTACAATATTAGACTGTGAAAGTGCAGAAGAGCTTTGGAAGAAGTTATGCAATACATATGAAAAAGAGACGGCATCAAATAAAGTGTATCTGATGAGAAAATTATATGACCTTCGTATGAAGGACACAGATAGTGTTGCTGCTCATCTAAATGAGTTTGATGCTATATTCTCCTAGTTACAGGCTCAGAAAATGGATATGGATAATGAAATGAAAGCAGTATTGCTGTTATGCACCCTGCCATCATCATGGGATATGTTTTGCACAGCTATTAGCAACAGTGCACCTGGTGGTAAACTCGTCTATGATGACATATGTGGAGCACTCTTGAGTGAGGAGATTCGTAGAAAATCTATGGTTGGCACTCAGAGTGGAGATGCATATAATGTTCGTGATTCTTACCAAGGAAAGAATCAACAACGTGGTAGGATCAAGAACAAGGAAAAGAATGGTCAATGGAATAAGAGTAGAAGTAAATCAAGGAAGAGGGATATCGAATGCCATTATTGTCATAAGAAAGGACACATGAAGAAAGATTGTTATGCATTACAGAATGCTAAAGGTAAAGGACAGAATGTTGATGGGCATGTTAAACAGTTACATGCACCATCTACTTCGACTGTGAAGATTGAAGAAATTAATGCTATTTTTTATGATGCTGATGTGTTGACACTTGATAGTGCTGTGCCATCCGAGGCACTTATGGCTGATTCTCTTTCCCACACCTGGCTGCTAGATTCTGGTGCTTGTTTCCATGTGACACCACATAGAGAATGGTTCTCTAAATATGCAGCAAAGTCTCTTGGTACCGTGAGACTTGGTGACTCTTATCAGTGTGATGTTGTGGGGATTGGAGATGTGGTTGTGCAGTTCATTGATGGTTCAAAATTTACTATGCATAATGTACGCCATGTACCTCAGTTATCACGCAGTTTGATGTCAGTTGGTCAACTTGATGACCTTGGTTATAAGGTGGTCTTCTATGCTCAGTCCTTTCGTATATCAAAGGGCAATATGGTTATTGCAAAAGGAAGCAAAGTTGGCTCATTTTATCCTTTATTTGTATCATAGAAAGAACACTTGTTAGCTGTTACTGAACAGCCTATGGCTTGTATTTGGCATGGTCGTTTGGGCCATATATCTCATAGTGGAATGGAAAATCTTTCTCGTTCTGGCTACTTACCTGTGTTATCTTTCTCTGATTTTTCATTTTGTGAGCATTGTCAATATGGAAAGCAAACCAGAAATGTGCATAGAACACACATTGACTCTTCAATTCAACCTTTAGATCTCGTTCATACAGATGTGTGTGGTCCTATGCCCACTAGGTCCTTAGGTGGTTCTCTTTACTTTGTCACTTTCATAGATGATGGTACTAGAAAAGTCTAGGTATATCCTATCAAATCAAAAGATGATGTATTCCCTACTTTCAGAAAATGGCTTGCTTCAGTTGAGACGAAAAAAGGAACTAAGCTTAAGGCTTTACGTTCAGATAATGGGGGTGAGTATACCTCACATGAATTCAGCCTTTTCTGTCAGTCTAGAGGGATTCGTAGAGAGTTTAGAGCTCCTTATACCCTAGTACAGAATGGTGTAGCTGAGAGTATGAATAGAACTATTCAAGATAGAGTAGTCTCTATGTTGCATCATGCAAACCTCTCACAAGGTTTTTGGGCAGAAGCAGTATTGACTGCAGTTCATGTGATTAACCTTTCACCTAGTACTGCCAAAGGTCTGAAAGTGGCACAAGAGTTATGGACAGGGAAACCACCATATTATGATCATCTTCGAGTTTTTGGGTGTGAAGCATATGTTCATATACCCAAGAATCTTAGACAAAAGTTGGACCATAAGTCAAAGAAATGCATTTTTCTTGGATATGGTCGAGAAGGACAATTTGGATATCGCTTATGGGATCCTAAAACACGGTCAGTGATCAAAAGTAGTGATGTCATTTTTAATGAGTCTAAGATGCATAAACAACCCATTAAGGAGGTTGAAGTGAGAAGAGTGGTGTTTGAGGATACTAGTCCTCTGGTTAGCATGCATAAAAATGCTGCACATAGGGATGTTCAAGAGAATGTCCATTCAGATCAGTCTGCACATGTTCCTGTTCAGCAACCATTGAGACGTTTTGCACGTGTCTCATCTCCACTTGATAGATATGTTCCAGGCTTAGATTTTGTTATGCTAACAGATGCCGATGAGCCTTCTTGCTACAAAGAGGCTATGCAGACAGAGGATCATGTGAAGTGGGAGCGTGCCATGAAGAGTGAGTTGGATTCTATTCACAAGAATGGTACTTGGGACTTAGTACCTTTGCCAAAGGGTAGAAAAGCTTTACCATGTAAATGGGTATATAAGCTGAAATTCACATCAGATAGCGCTTCTCCAAAATATAAAGCACGACTTGTTGCAAAGGGTTTTAATCAACAACATGGTGTTGATTTTGAGGAAATCTTCTCTCTAGTGGTCAAGATGACTACTTTGCGCATGTTGCTTGGATTCGTTGCAATGCAGGACTTAGAGCTAGTCCAAATGGGTGTGAAAACAACTTTCTTGCATGGAGATCTTATAGATGAGATCTATATGGAACAACCAGAGGGTTATGTAGTTCCTGGAAAGGAAAGTCTAGTTTGTAAGCTCAAGAAGAGCTTGTATGGACTTAAACAGTCTCCTAGACAATGGTACCGAAAGTTTGATGCTTTTATGAAGTCCAAAGGCTATTCTCGGAGCAATGAGGATCATTGTCTCTACACAAAGAGATGTTCTGATGGCAGCTTGATATGCTTGATAGACTGCCCCAAATGAGATGAGGAAAAGGAATTCATGACCAAAATTCCCTATCAGTCTGCTGTTGGTAGTCTCATGTATGCTATGGTGGCTACGAGACCAGACATTGCATTTGCAGTGGGAGTTGTGAGCAAATATATGTCTAATCCTGGCAAGAAACATTGGGAAGCGGTCAAAATGATTTTGAGATATCTGAGTGGCACTAAGGACAAGTGTCTATGCTTAGGTAGAGGGAAAGCATCCATTATTGGTTACACAGATTCTGACTATGCTGGTTGTGTAGACAATCGTAAGTCTACATCAGGGTACATTTTTCATTTTGCTGAAGGTGCTATCTCTTGGAGATCTCGTCTTCAAGAATGTACAGCTATTTCCACCACAGAAGCAGAGTATGTTGCAACAAGTGAGGCATGTAAGGAAGAATTGTGGCTTTCTCGTCTTGCTTGTGATATGGGTTTACCTCAGCATGTACCTCACTTGCTCAGTGATAGTCAGAGTGCCATTGCTTTGGCTAAGAATCCGGTCTATCATGCAAAGACCAAGCACATTGAGGTGAGGTATCACTTCATTAGAGATTGCTTAGCCACTGAGAGCATTATTCTTGAGAAGGTTCACACTCGAGATAATGCTGCAGATGCTTTGACTAAAGCTCTACCACAGGATAGCTTTCGACACTGTTGTCACTTGATGGGGGTTACTTGATTCTTGATCTTATGCAGTCACTTGTATACTGTGTAACATGCCCGTCAGGTGGGAGGTATAGTTTGTATACTTACACTCAGGTATTCTTTATCATTCTTTATTTTTTCTGTTGAAGAATCACTCCATCCCAACAAATTTGCTCTATAGTAGGTGCAACAAGAACCGCAACACGAACAAGAACATGAAGAATATGATCATCTTCAATGCCATCTACATCACCTTCAACAACTGTGTTTGCAAGTTTAACAGGATGTTTTTCAACACCCTTCACAATATTCCACAATCCTTTTGTAGCCAATACATGATGCATTATATAAGCCTGTAATGGGTAATTGGTACCGTCCAACTTATCCTCAACAACCAACATACGGAATACATCATTGCTTTTAGCCATGGCCACTTATTAAAATACCCTCATGTAGAAAATTGATCGTATCTCAAAAAGTTGAATAGAACTACCCTGTTGAAACCTGCTAAACTTGTAGTAGACTTCGAGATGCTTATACTGGCAAACTGAAACCTGCATATATCTTTGGCACAAAAAGACAAAATAGCCTACACAAGCATTGTGATAGTGTGTTCAAAGGCCAAAACGAGCTTAGATCGCCATAGAAAGCCATTTTTTTAAATCTCCTAATCACCTTGAGTATGCTCACCAAATTTCATGTGATTGTGAGACTGTGACCAGAGGGGTGTCGACAACACCCTCGATGAAGCGACAACCTGATCTAATACCAATTGTTGGAGTTTGAGGTCTACGGAAGCACGTGAGCATCACAAGGAAGAAGGAGAAGCTTGGAGCACAACACAGAATATTGAAATGAATTACCACTAGAATATACAAATATAAGTAACCTGTTAGGGCAATAGGCATACCAATTGTTGGAGTTCGAGGTGTGCACAAGCACGTGAACAAGCACAAGGAAGAAGAAGAAGCTTGGAGTATAACACACAATACTGAATATATTACCACTAGAATGTACAAAGATAAGTAACCCATTAGGGCAATAGGCATATATACAAGTCGGGGGGAAAAAACCTTCTTAAGAGGGAAAAATGTGCCTTGGTGGTTCTAGTGTGTTCACACACATGACTACATAAATATATCAACAAAATAAAGACTAACTCTTCAAAAGCTAAGTCATTTGGATTGCATTTTATCATGAAAGAAAGAGTAGAAGCAAAAATTTTATAAGTGTCTAGAGAACCATTAAGAATAGTCTCCACAAGTGAACTATCTAGCAAGATTTCATTAGCAAAAGTCAACTTCTCTTCCAAATTCTTGATCTTTGTAAAAAAAGTGCCCATTGAATCTCCTTATTCATATGCTCATTCTCCTAATAGTTTTTGAAAGTAAGCAACACAAGCTTCATTTCTCGCCTTATAAAGTGTGGTAAGAGTATCCCAATCAACTTTTGCTATTTTGCATGAGAGAATATGAGGGATAATGGTTTGATAGAGTGCTTGTGCATTTCCAACATCCAAACAAAGTTTCTCTATAGTAGCTACATAGGAACTATATTACGACTAGAAAATTGAAGATCATCATCTTCAACGCCACCTACATCACCTACTATCAGAATATTTGCAGGTATAGGAGGCTGTATTTCAACACCCTTCACAATATGCCACAAGCCTTTTGCTACCAATACATGGAACATCATGTATGCCCACAATGGGTAGTTAGTACCACCCAAATTATCCTCAAAATCAGCATACAAAATACATCATTACTTTTAGCCATGGCTAGTGACTATATACCTTGATGTAGAAAATTGACTTTTTCTCTCAACAAAGTTGAACGAGAAATCCCCAATCAGGATTTTCTAGACTTGTGGTAGACTTTGAGGAGCTTGTATTGACAAACCAAAAACAATGATTTGAAGTAGACTTCCATTCATCAAGTTGCAATATTACAAGCTTCATCAGTAAGCAGACTTGATTTACTAGCATCTTGTTCTCATAGGTCACCTTCAACTTTTTCCATATATTGACCATAGTTTTTAATCCCTTAAACTTTATGAGCATTTCATCAATGATAGAAATTTTGATGTATGACGTGGCCTTTTTGCTATTGAAATTGAAATAAAAAAATTATTGTCCTAAATTGAAAGCAAAAAATAAAAATTCTTGTTTGAAATTGAAAGCAAAAAATAATTATTAATAATTAAAATAAGATTTTTTATATTTACTTTCTAGGAAAAAAATTATTACTATATACACATGGCCTTTGAGCCTTATTGTAGCTATCCTTACACTTTATATCAAAGATTACTTGGAAGCAATAACCATTACATTTTTCTTTTCATACCTATCCTCGTAGGATAAGATCTTGGGCTAGAGAAAAACATTAATCAATGTTGGATAATTTTTGAGTAAATTTCCTCCATAATAATCTCTCTATTTCCTATCTCTCTATTTGTAGGAGGTGACTTGTATGTTCATCCTCTATATGCCTTTTTATGATTTTAATTTGTATCATTTCATGCATAAGTTATCGTTTGTGGAACTTTTAAAATTATTGGATCTTATTTATTGTATTTGCCACATAATAGCGACTTGTTACATGTATACACATGTAACATTGACCACATTATCTTTGGTAAATGGAGCAATTTAATGTGTTTTGTGTTTTTATTAGCATGCATTTTATGATAACTTTTATGGAAAGCACTAGATCATTTTTCCATTTTGTTTACAACAATTTATTTTTAGACTTATGAAAATTTTCTACAAATGTACACATTTTGGGATGAGTCTGATTAAGCACATGGGCGGAGATCGTGCTCAATACTATGTAAACATTTTTTTTAATCTTTGCATTCTAATACCTTTTTTGTATAGTTCATAAATTGGAATTTTCTATGTTTTATTCACATCTGCATGTTGCTTTTCAATTTGGCATCTATATGTTCAAATGTGAGAGTGATCTTGCACCAATGGTATTGAATCCTTGAGATGTTTGTAAATGCAATGGTATCATTGATACACTTATGAATTGACCTATAAATCCATAAAAGATAAGTCAATGTCCAAAAGAACCCACGTAATGACTGACACTTGATCTTGATAATCTCTTGGCACTCAATGTACAACTAAAATGAATACCAAGGCATAGACATTGACATTACCTTATCATTGTTCAACTTCCTTATCACTTTGGCTCTGTGGCTCAGTTGGCTACGTGTGTTTGAAACCTCTTCAACCAAGGGAATGATAACAAAGAATTCCACATCGACCAAGAGGGATTTAAACCTACTATCTATTCACGCAAATGAAGTATTTTAATCACCACAATATGTGTGTGATGTGTCATTACTCATTAGATTTACTAATTATCTTTATCTGAAGCCACCCTCTACCTTTTTATATTCCCAAATCTTACCCTTCTCCTTTTCTATACATTTGATGAGGAATATTTCATAATCTTGCCTACTTGAATAAAGTAATTTATAATCCCCCTTATTCATTTTCTATGTGTGAATTTGGTTCTTTAGAGCTTGTGTTGCATTGAAGAGTACCTTAAATTTCTCTAAAGTGCTCAACTCAGCTAAACTACATGCTAGTGCATGTGAAAGCCTGATAATAAGTATATCTCTAAGCATGCCTAAACACTTATTGTGAAAGAATTCAAACAATCTACAATCTACCTACAAAATTACTCCAACATACAATTTTCCTACAAACAACTTTGAAGACATCCATTTAATGCATTCGAACCTGGCAATTCAATGCAAACTTGATGGTTAAGTCTTAAGGATCATATCATTATCATGTATTGAGTAATGTCATATAGATGTAAACAATCATAGTATATACTTTGAAGATTATACCATGATGCATTATAATGATATGCAAGTTGTATTGTCATTCATGTATGTGTAACTTCAAGGAATGGATACCTTATTTGGCAATTTAATGTTTCTTGGAAGTGGGGTGGGGCTCAACAATAATCATAGGTTTATAGGATCTTCCAACACATGAACCTAAGCATACACACCTTAATACTAAAAAATATGATTAGTGAGAGATGGATAGAGAGAGAGAGAGTAGACAAGATCTTTCAAAGTGTATGGCAAGCTATGATGCTCACCTACACTATCTTATATTCCAATGTCAAATTACAATATGTGAATATAATACAAGCTGACAAGATTCAAATCATTAGGGGAAAAAATGAACCCTACATGGGCCTTGTAAGGATTCCTAATTTTAAGGGTTAAGCCTAATCTTGTTATTGCTTGAGGGAACAAAGTGCATTTAATAGAGCACTTTTTAGTAGGCTAGACTAGGATTTTTTTTAGGCCCAAGTAGGGTCATCTCTCTCTTCTATAAAATAAAGAGAGAGAGATTCGCCTTTACACATCATCAAATCCGTCCATCTTTGTCAATAAAAATGACTTTTTTTTTTAAAAGTCACATATTTAGTTACTGCTGAAATGAAAAGGGCCCATTTCTTAATATACATGTCAAAAGTTACTTTTTTATATAGATTTTTTAATAAAATCACTCAAAATAGTTCTTTCTCCAAACTCCCTCCAAAAGTAAAGTGCCACATCATCAAACTCGTAACTTTCCCTACCTCAAAAAATGATTTTTTCAAATTTTTATCATTTTCACTCACATAGAATGGAAAACCTCACCTTGACCCATACACCTATCAAAAAAGTACTTTTCTCTATGTACAGATACTTCTTAGTCCATTATACATGTTATTTATTTTGATTCTCTTCTCTCTTTCTCTCTCTTACCATTTGAATTCTAGCAACCATGGGGTACTCAAACAATTTCCTCCAAGGAGAAGATGTAACAATAATGGAATCACTCACAAGGAAATCTTTCTGCCATGAGATGACAATATTCATGTCCAAGTAGGTGGTTCATTCTTTCCTTGTGATCCAAGTTCTACTATTCATTTTACTTTCCAGTATTCATCTACTATTTTCAGGAGAAAAAGCACAGAATACCATCATTGGAAGCTCTTTCATGTGGAGTGGGAGGACACAGACATCATATTCTTGCAATGAGGTATATATTTTTCTTGATTCTCATATTTGCAAAAGAATTAAACCAATATTTCCCTTGCATAGATAATTCATCTGAGAAATAAGTGCTTCATCAACACCAAAGAAAATAGTTTCTCTTAATTCTCCTTCTTTTCAAAATAATGACACCAATATTACACAGTATGGATAGGCAAATGTGTGTGAAAGCATTTCTCCATGCTTATAGAAGCTATTCATTAGGAAGACTATAAGGTCAAAGCACACTACCCACATATGAGAAAAGAAACATATGCCATAATTTGTGTCACAATGTCAATCAAGGCATACATGTAAAATGAATACAACTACCAACCACATCATAGATCATATGTAGCACAACCTAAAGTTTCTCCTAATGCAAAAGCAACACAAAAGTGAGCAAACATTACTTCTATTTTGAAATATATTAACTTGTGTGTAGCTCATGTGAAGATGATGACCATACAACCAAAGAGACTAGATGGGACCATACATTATTATGTAATCATTCTTGTTGAAGAGATACATTTTGTAAAATCAAATTTTCATTATGATAATCTACGTTTTCATCATCTCTCTTACACATGTTCAAGTCCATATTGATCTAAATCATATGTTCATAATTTTATCCACTTTCTTAAAGATGGTATGTGTGCAAAACAAATCACTTAAGATTCAAAACTCGTATTTCCATTGTTCAACTAAGTTGTGCACATAATAAGTTTCATGAACCTAAAATTTGAAAGAAAGGAGTTGTATTGTCACTGACCACATGGTATTCAAATGTCCTAGGAAGAAGATACAAGTTGGGTTTAAGACTTCCACGATCACGGTTCCACATCAAAAGGATCATCATCAAAGTCAAAAGAGGATTACTATCCATTATGAGAATCATGCCCTATTTTTTACTTAGATATACTATAAACCCTTTCTAGTTCCATCATGGATGTACATCATCATTGTGTTCCAATACAACATATAAAGAACTCTAAAAAGACCAATAGCTATAAAGATTCAATTTCCAAAAAATCCCATAGTTACATAGGTGCTTTGCATGGAACTTATCGCTTTGAGAGGGAGGTGATGTCATAGACACAAAGGAAACCATCGTAAAACCTTAAATTCTACGCAAATGTTTATATCTCATGATTGGTTTAGAATTTGGAGAAATTGATGCTACCATCATGTCCAGAATATGCAAAAACCCTAAGATCGACTGTTTATTTGTCTAATTCTGACACCCGGAGCCTTGATAACCTCAAAAAGCACCAAAAAAGGGGAAGCCACAGAAACACGGGATAGGCCTCTGCAAAACTTTTGCAGAGGCCTATCCCGCGTTTCTGTGGCTGCCCCTTTTTTGGTGCTTTGAGGTCATGGAAGGTCATTAATGATGGAAATAACTATTACTTCTTGCAAATTTTAGGGAAATTGATGAACTATACAACCCAAGAAACTAGATAGGACCATATATGGCTATGTGATTATTCTTCTTGAAGAGATAGTAATGTGAAATTATCTTATTGGTAATATACTTTTTCATAACCTTTCTTAGAAAATATGCTCAACTCCACATTGATCTATGTCATATGTTCACAATCATATGCACTCAATTTAACATGCTATGTGTGCAAAGAAAATCATTTATGGTTATAAACTCATTTTTCCATTGGTACATTGAGTTGAGCACATAATGGGTTTCATGGACCTTAAATTTGCAATAATAAGTTTCATATCCAATAGAAATAAACTTGCATGGCCTCAAAAGCACCAAAAAAGGTCATCCATACCTACAACAATTCACCTTGCAACATTTGTGGTCTTAACAACCACACCACAAAAGAATGCTTCAAGGATACACTGAAAGAGAGTGGAACTTGCATGAAAGGGACATTAGGCTAATCAAACTCCTTTGAAATCGGCTCCAAATTTCTTTTATTTCTCTCAGTTTTTTTGAAGTTAAACCTGTTTCAGAGAAAAAAAGAAAATCATCACATAGAAAAAGATATATGACAATAAAAATGCCAAACTCATTTATAGTTCAATTTTGAAGGAATTTAGCCATATTATCCACTCTCTTCACATACTATGAACAATACAAAATAAAATATAAGTACTAAAGAAAGGAACATTAAAACATGTATAATAAAGACATTTGTAGATTCCTAACCTTGTGCCCTTGTGAATATAAATTATATTCAAAAAGAGCATCAAAAATATGTTTTCTCCTACAAAATCTTGTTAGTCTTGAGTTGGATATTTTGACCTTAAAAATTCTTGCAATCTACATAAACGGAAAGAAAAATGCATCATGAAGAAATGATTAATGCTATGGAATGACTAATGCTTTCAAAATTTCATGCAATGTTCAGAATCTTCTTGTAAGGCTATGGAATGGTTCTTCTTCTAACTACATAGAAGGAAATGTAGCCAAACCACAAAAAAACATATGTAGATAGGTCAAACATATTAAATGCCATCAACAACTCAAAACTTCACAAAAGGGTTCAGATCTTCATTCAATTCTTGGAAAGCACCTGTAAGGGTATGAGCTGGTTGTTCATCCTCCAAAGTAGAAGGAAATATGTCTGTAACAAATAAAAGCATATCTAGATAGGTCAAAGATATATTCAACACTATAAACCATGCAATATTGTAGAGTAATACTTACAATTGATAGAATATCTCATTCTAGTAGAGTTTTTCGAGTGTCATAGTTGCCATTTCAAGACATGTGCAATAGCAACCATGCCATTGCCTTTGTGGCCACAATGAAGACCCAAGTTTCCAAGATGTCTAACTTGATGAGGCCCATATTTAGAGGGTTGCATGTACACCCATGCACCTTTGGAGTACTGATGTGGCATGTATTGTCCATCTATAGCTTTGATATTGTGACACCTTAATGTGAGAACTTCATCTTTTGGTTGCCTATAGCCTTTAGATGTTGCCATTGAAGTTCAAGGTCTCCAATCTACAACAATAGTCCAATATGGGGGATGCCGATAGCTTGGAATACAGACACAAGAACTTCAATGGTGTGCTACAGAGAGAAACTAGTGGAAAAAAGATGTCCTTTTGGGATCTAGTATGAAAATATGAGGTTTAGGAGGGAAATACCTCTTTTCTTAGTATTAAAAAAAAAGTCATTTTTTCCAGCTCAAATCATGCACGGATTTCAAATTTGTGGTAAAAAAGAGCGCTTTTGACCCTAAAAAGTAATGGGGGGGTCCATTGTCAGGTGTTATGATGAGCTTTTAAACTTTTAAAAAAATTTGAATTTTTGGGCCCAGCCTAGTTACGAGATTTCTTCTCTCTCTAGAGGCAACTCATTAAATAGGGGGGAAACTTGTCCCCTCTCCTTAATCTAAAAGGCCCATGCAGGGTTCATTTTTCCCTAATGTCTAGGTAGAAATAGGAACTAGATACAAGAAATTGTGTGTATAGTGCCTAAGAGGTATGAAGAGTATGTGTGTGTGAGAATATGGGGAATATGAACAATTTAGAATTGTTTTATAGCAAACCCAAATTCTGATTATCCCTAAATCAAAAACTAGTGAATGAACAAGTAGGATAGAAATAGACTTGTTACTCACAGTAACTCAGCAATGTGCTCATGGTTCGTTGACATGAAATCCTCTAGATACTCCTGATGTAGAGCACACCTCCTCCAAACTCCTCCTTGTAGAGACACTCCTAATCACCAAGTGACTCCTTGAGTGATTGATTGTGTAATCAAGTGATGATAACACAACGAACTTGGCCTCCTATTATTTAGTTTCCTCATGCTCCCACGATGAGCTAAACAAAAAAGCAAAAATCATAAAGCAACAATCTGCAAAACATCCGCTATCTTTAACAAAAAAGTCTATCGTGAAAATTATGTTTTTTTCGAAAAATTACCGTTGTCCACGATGGGATTCAATCCCTCATGGATTCTTTGAAAGGCATTTGACTAGCCATTCTACTTGCATGCTTTTCTTGTGGAGTCTACTAAGAACAAGACACATTATCGCTGTCGATTTGGGAATTTTTGGACTATTATGAATTGTTTCCAACAATACCCCCTTCAATGTTATAATGGTACAAGATTTAACAACCTGCAAAACTTCATGTGACCCTCTCTGGTCAATGCTTTGGTAAAAATATCTACAAAAGTTTCATTTGTAGGTTTGACCAGCTCAATATGCTTCTTAGATACCTATCCTAAATATAGTGGTAATGGACCTCTATATGCTTTGTCCTAGCATGTTGAATAGGGTTCTTTGCAATAGCAATAGCACTATGACTGTCTGAAGATATTTGAATTGGAAGATGAACATGAACATCAAGATAACTCTAGATCTTTTGTAAGCAAACTAATTCAAGTGTTGTTGTAAAGGAAGTCCTATACTCTGCTTCACTTGAAGATGTAGCAATTGTAGGATATTTCTTGGATAACCAAGAGATAATCTCCTAGATAGAAACAATAGCCACTTGTGCTTCTTCTTGAGTCTTTATCACCTGCCCAATTAGAATCTGAAAAACGATCAAATATCTAAAAATTCACTTAATTGCTTTCCAATGAATCTTAAGCAGACTGTGCATGAACCTAGATACTTGAGAAACTCCAAAATCTATGTCTGGAACTTTATTACATAGATATATCAAACAACCAATTGTTTGACTATATGATGTAGCATCAACTGGTTCTAAATCTCCTTCTTGTAATGACACATTGACATCCATAAGCATCTACATAGGCTTGGAATTTGTCATCTCAAACCTTTCGAATAATTTCTCAATGTATTTTTGTTGTGTCATGTAGATACACTAATCTCTATAAATGAATTTAATCCCAAAATAATAATGCAAAATACCTAAGTCATTTACATTAAATGTATGATTGAGTTTTGCTTTAACATACTGAAGGTTTGAATCCCTGGGCCATCATGATTGTTGGAGTTTGAGGTCTTTGGAAGCACATGAACAACACAAGGAAGAAGAAGAAGCTTGGAGCACAACACACAATACTGAATGTATTACCACTAGAATATACAAAGATAAGTAGCCCATTAGGGTAATAGGCATATATACAAGCCGAGGGAAAAAGACCTCCTAATGAGGGAGAAAAGTGCCCCGACAATCCTAGAGTGTTCACACACATCACTACCTAAATATATCAATAAATCCCCATGAGAGTGATGCGGTGAACGAGGAGTTTGCACTCATGTATAAGGAAGTGCCAAGCTATGTGGAATCAATCCACAAAAGGAAGTAAGCCCAAAGCTTTGCAGAAAGCTTCAAACTTCTCCCTAGGCATAGCCTTTGTAAAAATTTCTGCAATGTTCACCTGTGTGGGCACATATGCCAAACTGATCTCTCCAGCAGAGAACCTCTTCCTGACATATTGATATGTACCTCAATGTGCTTAGTGCAAGCATGGAACAAACTATTCCTTGCAACTACAATGCACTCTAACTATTAGTGAAGATAGTGGTGGTAGAAGATTGACCAACACCCAAATGAGCCAAAAGGCATCTGAGGCACAAACACTTAATAGTCGTTGTGGAAGCTGCCCTATACTCAACCTCATAACTAGAAGTGGACAGTAGGCTGCTTCTTGCTGAACCAAGATATGCATGAGCTACCAAGCATGAAGCAAAAACCACTGGTGGACACACGAGTGTCATAGTAAATAGACCAGTCAAAGTTAGAAAAAGCATGTAAATCTGGCGATAGTGAACCCCCATTGGGATAAAACAATATAGAACAATACAAGAAGTTGGGTACCACTCAAGTAGCAAAAGATGCACTTAACCACCTACCAATGCTGGACACCTAGGCAATGCATAAGCTTGCTCATCTGTAAGACAACAAACTAAATATCTGGCCAATTAATGCATAAGTAAAGCAAGCATCCAATATCTTGCTGATAGAGAACAACATCAAATGCATCTGCAACATCATGAAGACTTAATAGTAAACTTGTCTCCATAGGAGTGGCAATAGGTCTGCAGTCTACAAGGCCAAAATGTTGCAATAATGTGTCAATATATTTTGTTTGACACAAAGCTATTCCACCATCAACTTGCATAAATTAAATGACCAAATAATGATGCAAATGCCCCAAATATGACATCTCAAATGAGGCATGCAGATCAGCCTTAAAATCAGTAATATGCTTCTCATGAAGACCAGCGAGTCATCAACATACACAACAATGATCCGAAGCACATCATTTGCACGCTTAACATATAAGGTGCTCGCAATTGGGCTGTTCTCAAAACCATGTGCAATGAGGTAGGCATGTATCTTTTCATACCAAGCACGTGGTGCTTGCGCCAAACCATATACTGCCTTTTTCAATCAGCACACTTGATCATGCCCTTTCTGCACAAAACCATGAGGCTGAAAAACATATAGTTCTTCATGCAAGTCACCATTGAGAAATGTAGTTTTAATGTCCCACTGATGTACATTCCAATCATGTTGAGCTGCAAGTGCACAGATGCTATGAACAGTAGTCATTCGGCATGTAGGAGCGAAGGTCTCATCAAAATCAATGCCTCTTTCTTGAGCATAACCCTTTGCAACAAGCCTAGCCTTATACATGTCAACTGTTCCATCAAGCTTATGCTTTAGCTTGTATACCCATTTAGTGCCAATGGCCTTCTTGTTAGGAGGCAAGTCACATAAAGACCAGGTACCATTTTTCATGGTAGCATTATATTCTAATTGCATAGGAGCCATCCAATTTTTATAATTTTGTGCTTCATCCAAACGGAACACGCTCATTCTCATCACAAAGACTAGAGGCAGCCATAACATAGCAATCTGATCAAAAAGAGGCACAATGAGAGCTTGAACAAGTATGATATGACATAGATGCATCTAATTTGCTGTCAAGAAAAGTCTGCACCAACCATTTTGGCATAGTTTTTGCCACCTGAATATCAACTCTCTCATCAACAAGTGCAACATGTAAATCTGCATCAGAAATGGAATGATCTGCATCCTCACATGAAACATGTAACGGCTAAGAAGTTGCCTCATTAGGAGTAGCACTAGACTATCCACCAGTAAAAAGAGGCAGCAAAGTGTCATACATGTCTTTGGAGCTAATTGATGTCTCCTTAGTACATGAAAGTAATGGCTGAATAGCATCTTCCACAAAAACAACATAACGGCTAACCAAAATGCATTTATTCTTTAGATGATATAGATGATAGCCTTTTCTTTCAAAATTGTATCCAAAAAATATATATTTCGTTGCTTTATCGTCCAATTTCATGCATTGTTGTTCAGGCACTAATGCATATGCCAGACAACAAAAAACATGCAGGTGAGTAGTAGATGGATTACGACCATGCCAAGCCTTATATGGAGTGATAGACTATAATGGTTTAGTGAGACACCTGTTAAGTACATATGCTTCACACATAACAACCTCAAGCCAGAAACTATGTGGTAAAGCCTGACTCTTAACCATACGCCTCGTCATCTCCATGAGTGACATGTTCTTCCTTTCAGCAACTCCATTTTTTTGAGGTGTACATGACATTGTACATTTATGTTTTGTCCCATGTTCAACGAGAAATGCATTGAAGTCAGAAGGTATATATTCACCCCCTTGATGAGAATGGAGGGTGCCCATTTTACATGCTCACATATTTTTAGCCAAAAGAAAAAACTATTTGAAGCACATAAACAATTTTGACTTCCCTTTCAATGGATATACCCATGCATGCCTCAAAAAATCATCAATGAAAGTCACAAAGTAAAGATAGTTTCCAAAAGAGGTTGTCTGCATAGGACCACAAACATCACTAATGAACAAGCTACAATTTCTGAGTAGCTCGAACTGAACCATCTTTTGGGAACAAGAAGTGCTGCATTTCGCCCAAAATACAGCCTTCATAGACATGTTTAACAAGTGCCTCAAGTTTGGGTAGAGAGGAAACCATTTCAAATTTTTGTAGGCATAACAAACTAGCAAAATTCAGATGATCAAAGAGTGCATGCCAAGCTTTGCATCCAACAAAGCCTAAGAATCATGTACTGCACATGCTGAATCATTCACAAATTTTTCATAGTCTATGAGCTTATACAACCCACTACATAAAATGCCAGAAGCAATAATGACATTGCCATTTAAAAGATCATGAACTGTACATCTGTCATCAACACATTTCACAACCAAGCCAATCTTGGCTAAAGCTGAAATTGATAGTAGATTCTTCTTGAATCCTGGCACAAATAAAGCATCTGACAATGTAAAAGAAATACCATCAATACTAGTCTAAATGATCTTACCAACTCCCATGACAAGATAAGAGGAGTTGTTTCCACATGTGTCAGTATTCACTGTAGGGGTAGGCTCGAGTGAAGTGAAGAAACTGTGTTGTGAGGTAATATGTTTGGTTGCCCCACTATCAAAGTACCAAACATCTGAGTCTACTGCAGACATACACTGTTCATGAGAAGATAGGTCATAACTAAAAACAATGGTAAATGCCCATTCTTCATTTTGCACAAGATTAGCAGACTCTATTTTGGGTGTAGAGGCCTCTACAACAACCATTCCAACATCTTTCTTCCTTGCCTCTTTAGCAGCCAGTTTTGGATAACTCTTTATGAAATGATCATTTCCTTTACAATATTTGCAAAACAATTTTTGCTTTTCTGTTTTCTTCTCGTCTCTATCATCCTTCTTTGATTGTCCAGAATTAACAGAATTTTGCTTACTCGTAGAAGAGCTCCATTTACCGTGCCCTTCTGACTAGCCAAGAAAGCTTGATTTGCAGCATGCATAATGGACCTATTCTGCCTAGACTGATCTTCCTGCAACAAAAAAGATAGTAAGTCCTTAAATGTTAAGGCATTTGGATTGCCTTTCATCACCAATCAAGAGTAGAACCAAATCGCTGATATGAATTGGGAAGACCATTCAAAATAGTGTGCACAAGTGAACTGTCATGCAAGACTTCATCAACAGAAATCAACTGCTCCTTCAAATCTTTGATCTTTGTCAAAAAAATGTCCATGGAATGTCCTTCATTCATGTGCTCACTCTCCAGCCTAATTCCTTGCCTGTTACAAAGTGGTTAATGTATTGCAAGCATCCTTTGTTGTTTCTCAGGAGAAAATGTTGGGAATAATGGCATGTTTGACAAACAAGGCTATCAATGCATGTGCGTGACCATCTCTGCCATCCCGAAGAAGTTCCTCTACAATAGGTTCAAGCAGGAACTGCAACACGAACAGGAATATGAAGAATACCACCATCTTGAATGCCATCTGCATCACCTTCAGCAATTGTGTTTGCAGGTGTAATAGGACGTTTTTCAACACCCTACACAATATTCCACAATCCTTTTGCAATCGATACATGATGCATCATATAAGCCCATAATGGGTAATTGGTACCATCCAACTTATCCTCAATAGCCAACATACAAAATACTTCATTGCTTTAAGCCATGGCCATTGACTAAAATACCCTAATGCAAAAAAATGATTGTATCTCAAAAATTTGAATAGAACTATCCTGTCGAGTTTTGATAAACCTATATCAGACTTATACGAGCGAACCAAAACTTGTATATATCTTTGGCACAAAAAGACAAAATTGCCTCCATAAGGGCTATGATAGTGCGTTCGAAGACCAAAATGAGCTCAGATCATGATTTCGGCACCACAAACTGAAGATGTTTTGATCTCCTAATCACCTTGAGTATGCTCACCAAATTTCATGCGATTTTGAAACTATGATCGGAGGGGTGTTGACGATGCCCTAGATGAAGCAGTGAATTGCTCTATTATGAATTGTTGGAGTTTGAGGTCTATGGAAGCACACGAACATCACAAGGAAGAAGAAGAAGCTTGGAGCACAACACATAATACTAAATGTATTACCACTAGAATGTACAAAGATAAGTAGCCCATTAGGGTAATATGCATATATACAAGCCGGGGGGAAAAAACCTCCTAAAGAGGGAAAAAAGTGCCCCGCTGGTCCTAGAGTGTTCACACACATCACTAGCTAAATATATCAACAATGATCATATTATCAACATATATGACAATAATAATCAAAACATCTTTTTCAACATTTGAGTTTTCAAAACCTTTTGGTAACTCACAAAGCTTCCATGTTTGATTCTTATGAATAGAATCAATCTCTTCTCGCATAGACTTCTTCCATATAAGACTATGTCATGCATCTTGAACACTAGCTGCTTCATTCTCAATTGACGAAAGAGCTAAAATATTATGAATATCAAAATGTTCTGTAGAATTTATCTGGTTTGTTTGTTGTCTCCTTGTTTGACTTTTTGTTCTTCTAGTGTATTCCTTTATATCACTATCCTTCCAGGTTTGATATAACCATAGGTGTATTCTTAAAAAGTGGTGGAATCCTTTCTAGTTCTTCAATATCTCTTTCTTTTAGAACTTTGGAACCTTGTCCAACTTCATAAGTCAAAACTTCAAGAGGTACTGATGATGGACTAGGTTCTGAGGTAGGTAATGTAACTCTCTCTTCACCTTTATCAAGTGCATCTCTTAGGGCTTGAGAAGGTTCATCACTCCCCTTGTATGACTAAATGTAGGAATCCAAATTCCTTATGAAAAGTGCATAGTTTTCTACTTTTATGAATTCTGGAATTTTCCCTTCTTATCATAAATCTGACTTTCTACAATATATGCATTACGTGAGAGTAGGATATCACCTGTATATGGAACATAGAATGTATATCTTCTACTTCCAATTGCATAACCAATAAAGATAGCTTTAATGGATTTTACATCAACTTACCACGATCCTTCTTCTCAATGTGAACATAAGCTTGGGAACCAAAAACTTTGAAATAGCTCACATTGGGTTTCTTCCCATAATAAGATTCATAAGGTGTAATGACCTTCAAAGTTTTTGTGGAAGATCTATTCAGAATGTGATTAGTTGTATGAAATGCATCAAACCAAAAACTTGGGAGAAATCTTTTTGGATGACATCATACTACACATCATCTCAACAAGTATCCTATTCTTTCTCTCTCTAACATCATTCTGTTCTAGCGTGTAAGCAATAGTGAGCTGATGAGAAATATCTTTAACTTCAAGAAAAGACTTTATCTTTTGACATGTACTCTCCTCCTCTATCACTTCTTAAAATCTAGATCTTTGCCTGACTTTTATTTTGAACCATAGCTAAGAATTTCTTAAAAGTAGAAAAAACCTCTCACTTCACTTTAAGACTCTAAATCCATGAATATCTTGAGAAATCATCAATGAACATAACAAAGTACTTGAAACCTTTAATGGAAGTTGTTCTCATTGGACCATTCATATCTGAATGTATGATCTACAACTTCCTTATGGTCATTATATATCCATGCTTCTTGAAAGGAATTTTGTGAAGCTTTCCTTCAAGACATCCTTCACATGGCTCTACATCATCTAGTAAAGCAAAAGTAGGCAAACTCTTCAACATACCTTGATCTTTGATATGCTTGAGAGTTGCGTAACTGATATGGCCAAATCTAGCATGCCATAACTTCATGTTCTCCTTAGGTGTAGTAGACCTAAGAATATTAACATGACTTATTTTGGACAATATAAACATGCCACTTCTATTTTCACCTTGAAGTAGACAATGCTACTCATTAGGTGAGAGGATCTGACATCAATCTTTCTTAACCATTTGACAAGAAAGTAGAGATATAGAGAAAATTCTTCTTCATGTTTGGAACATAAAGAACATTACAAATTGTGAAATTTCCACCTGCTATTGAATTAAGCTTTACTTCTCAAATACCTATAATGTCCAAATCATGACCATCTGCAATGGTCACTCTTCTACCTGAAGAGTTATTAAGAGAAAAAAATACCTTTTTGCAACCTGTGATATGCTTAGTAGCTCTCGAATAAAAAATCCAAGGATTATGTGAGATTGCATTTAATGCTACTTGATCAAAAGCTACTTCTTCAATAGTAACACATGCATCATCTTCAACATTATTACCTGATGCTTTCTTCTTATCATTAAAAATCCTTGTTTTGCATTCTGCTATGAAATGACATGGTTTCTTACAATAATGGCATACTCCTTTCTTTGAATCATATGAAATCAAAGACTTTTCTTTGGGTGTAGAGAAAGCATTAGGAGAAGGACTAGAAGACTTAGGATTAAAGACTTACTTTCCTTACTGGATTGCCAACTCTTCTTCTCCTTCTTCTTCTTTCCCTTTGACAATGATAACATGGCTTCATCATTCTCTTCCATACTCTTTTGTTGAGCTTCATCTTGAAGTAACATGAACTGTATTTCTTCTAATGAAAGTTCTCCATCTCTTGTAGAGAGAGATAAAGAAGTAACAAAAGCATGATATGAGGATGGAAGTGAGTTTAGAAGTGTGTTTATCATCTCTTGATCTGATATTACTCCAACATTGAGTAACTGACTTCATAAAAATTTGACCTTCAAAATATATGACTAAAATGATTCACCAACTTTCATTCTTGTGTTGGTTGGTTGTCTCCTTAGATGAGCTTCCCTTTCAAGGTTTTTGCTCTGATAGAGATTCTCTAACTCCAACCAATCTTGACAAGAGGTTCTACATGACTTGGTTTGGTGTATAATATGCCTCTTGACTCCCATAGAAATATATGAAAGCACTCATGCATCCCTTGAATCCCATCTGGATGGATCTTCTGTAGGAAGTGATCTGGTAGTAGTATGGACGTCTGATGATGAGGTAGTTCCTTCTTCTTCACTAACCTCTTGTTGAGTAGAAATAGGAACATGGGTTCTTCTAGAAGATGAAGTAGCCTCTTCTTTTACTTGTCTTGGCCTTGGATAAGTGCCATTGACAATCTTCCATAAGCCCTTTGATATTGATAGATTCATTATCATAAAACTCCACATTGGATAGTTAGATATTTGTTCAAGCTTTTCTTCATTCTCAAGTCTATAGTCACTCATCTTGCTAAGGGCTCTGATACCAAATGTTGGAAGTGGGGTGGACCTCAATAACAATAATCATAGGCTTACAGGACCTTCCAACACATGAACCTTAGCATACACACCTTAATACTAAAAAAGATGATGAGTGAGAGATAGAGAGAGTAGACAAGATCTTTCAAAGTGTACGGTAAGCTAGGATGCTCAACTACACTATCTTATATTCCAATGTCAAATTAAAATGGGTGAATATGATACAAATTGATAGGATGTGAATCTAGGAAGAAATAGGAACTAGATACAAGAAATTGTGTGAATAGTGCCTAAGAGGTATGAAGAGTATGTGTGAGAGAGAATATGGAGAATATGAACAATTTAGAGCTATTTTACAACAAACTCGAATTCTAATTATCCCTAAATCAGAACCAGGGAATGAATAAGTAGGACATAGATAGAATTGTTACTCACAATAACTTAGAAATGTGCTGATGGTTGGTTGACACGAACTTCTCTAGATACTCCTGATGTAGAGCACACCTCCTCCAAACTCCTCCTTGTAGAGCATCTCGTGATCACCAAGTGACTCATTGAGTGATTGATTGTGTAATCATGTGATGATAAGACAATGACCTTGGCCTTCTATTGTATATTTTCCTCATGCTCCCATGATGAGCTAAACAAAAAAGAAAAAAACATAAAACAACAATCTCCAAAACGTCTGCTAACTTTAGCAAAAAAATCTATCTCAAAAACCATTTTTTTTTGTAAAATTACCGTAATCCATGATGGGATTCGATCCCTGGTGGACTTTTTGAAAGGTGTTTCACTTAGCCATTCCACTTGCATGCTTTTCTTGTGGAGTCTACTAAGAAAAAGGCAATTATGGCTATTACTTTGTGAATTTTTGGACTATTATGACTTGTTTCCAACAATGTTCATGATTCAAACTTCACTAGCACATGATTATCTCAATCATTCATCTATTTGCATCTATATTGTTATGTCATTGAGAATTTGAGAATTGAATTGTAACATGTAGGCAACATGCTTTGTGCAATGAGAATGAGATTAAAAATCTAATAAGCATCATGAAACCTATAGAAGAGTGATTTTGAGACCTATGAATGTCTTACAATTCCTACAACTAGCCATGCTTTATGAAAACATCAATAAAGAAATCATAAATTTGTATAGAATGATGTGGATAGTATGATTCATTGCTCATGTCACATGATCATTGTCAATTGGTGTCACATTGGATTTACAATATGCATACAAATTTTCAATTCATATATATTGATGTATGATTCACAATCATTGTCAATTTATGTGAATTAAAATTGATATTAATCTTTATGGATTACATTGCAAGTTAACGACACGTTGTAGCCAATGAACATGTTTTCATGTTGCATTATACATGAAGCATAATTGTTAGTTGTAATTTGTAGATGTTCAAGCTTGAATCATTTATTATTCAACATTCAATACCATTTTTCTTTTCAAGATTTTGAGGATGGAAGGTCAAGAACGAGAGCTTTTCAGTAACGTGAAGGCCTTGCAAAGAGGGTGACTACAATGTATATGAAAGCATTTTCATTATGGTTGGGACTGAGAACCAAATCATACATAATATCAAGGAAGACTTTTTTCGCTTGAAGGGTATGGTGTTGAAAAATGTGATCATAAATTTCGAGATATAAAACATGCATATGAAAAATTGCATGTAGAACTCGCCCAAAGAAGTTAGTTTCACTCATATACAATAATGCAATCACATGAGAAGCTATATGCAAATGGATATATTGACAATATTAGAAACAAGTGACATTGAAAGTGGATCTCATTGTTGGAGTTTGATGTCCTTGCAAGCACATGAACAACATAAGGAAGAAGAAGTTTGCAGCACAACACAATATTGAATGTATTACCAAGTGAATGTAAAAGAGATGTGTTAGGGTTATATGCATATATACAAGCTGGGAAAAAAACCTCTTAATGAGGGAAAAAAGTCCCCCGATAATCCTAAGTATGTTCACACACATCACGACCAAAATATACCAACAAATTCCCCTTGGGAGTAATGTGGTGAACAAGGAGATGGAAGTCATGCATAACGAAGTGCCAATCTACATGGAAACAAATCAATTTATAAAAGGAAGTAAACCTTTGCAAAAAGCTTCCAACTTCTCTCTAGGTAGAGCCTTAATAAAAAGGTATGAAACATTATCTTGTGTGGGCACATAAGCCAAATGATCGGTCTAACATATATTCTCTATGTGACATAATGATGGCACACCTCAATGTGCTTTGCACAATCATGGAACACAAGGTTCCTCATAACTACCAATGCACTCTAATTTTTTGGAGATCAAGGTCTGCGGAAGCACGCGAACAACACAAGGAAGAAGAAGAAGCTTGGAGCACAACACACAATACCGAATGTATTACAACTAGAATGTATAAAGATAAGTAACCGATTAGGGCTAAAGCCTATATATAAGCCGAGGGAAAAAACCTCCTAAAGAGGGAAAAGAGTGCCCAAGCGGTCCTAGGGCCTTCACATACATTACTACCTAATTATATCAACAAATCCCCCCTGGATGTGATGCAATGAACAAGGAGCTAGCACTCATGTATAAGGAAGTGCCAAACTATGTGGAATCAATCCACAAAAGGAAGTAAGCCTAAAGATTTGTGGAAAGCTTCAAACTTCTCCCTAGGCAGAGCCTTTGTGAAAAGCTCTGCAATGTTCTCCTGCGGGGGCACATATGCCAAGCTGATCTCTCCAATAGAGAACCTCTCCCTGACATAATGATAATGCACCACAATGTGCTTAGTGTGAGCATGGAACATAGGGTTCCTCGCAACTGCCAACACGCTCTGACTATCAGCCAAAGATGGTGGTGGTAGAAGATTGACCAACACCCAAACTAGCCATAAGGTGTCTAAGCCACACACACTCAACAATCACTGTGAAAACTGCCCTATACTTAGCCACAAATGGAAAGCTTCTTGCTCAACCAAAGATATGCATGAGCTGCAAAGCATGAAGCAAAAACCACTGGTGGACACATGAGTGTCATAGCAAGTAGCCCACTCAGAATAAGAAAAATCCATGTAAATCTAGTGGTAGTGATCCCCCCCTTGGGATAAAACAATCCAAGTAGCCGGGTACCACTCAAGTAGTGAAAGATGTGCTTAACTGCCTACCTATGCTTGACACCTGGGCAACACATAAAGCTGCTCATCTATGAGACAACAAACTGAATATCTGGTTGAGTAATGCATAAGTAAATGAAGCATCCAAGAACCTGTTGATATAGAATAGCATCAAATGCATCTCCAACATCATGGAGACTCAATCATAAACCTGTCTCCATAGGGGTGGCAATGGGTTTATAGTCTTCAAGGCAAAACACTGCAATAATGTGTAAATATATTTCTTTTGACACAAAGCCATTCCACGATCAACTTGCATAACCTGAAAGCCCAAGTAATGATGCAAATGCCCCAAATTAGACATCTCAAGTGAGGCATGCAAGTTAGCCTTAAAATCAGCAATATGCTTGTCATGAAGACCACTGAGCAACATGTCATCAACATACACAACAATGATTAGAAGCACATCATTAGGACGCTTAACGTATAAGGTGCTTTCAGTTGGACTATTCTCAAAACCATGTGCAATCAAATAGGCATGTATCTTTTCATACCAAGCACGTGGTGCTTGCTTTAAACCATATCATGCCTTCTTTAACCTGCATACCTAGTTTTCATGCCTCTATTGCACAAAGCCACGAGGCTGAAAAAACTACACTTCTTCATGCAAGTCACCATTCAAAAATGTAGTTTTATCTTTCACTCATTTCACATCATGTTTAGATATTGTCAATCCAATAGCATGTGTCCCTTTCCTATTTGTGCCTTCCTAAAACATGAGAAATCACCTATCAATAGAAATCACATGTCTTTGCCTTACCCATGCTTCATCCTAGCCGCCTGGTTCTCCTTGCTCCAAGACCTTACTTTGTTGCTCCACTTGTGGCCATCATGTGAGATAGCGACTCCAATGCAACAACTAGAGGCTGTTGTTGCCTGCACGTACTGGAACACCATTAGCTTACATCTTCTTGTAACACTCTAGTACTTGTCCACCATATTCTTGTTGTGCATATCATTTGAGTTGCATTTCATCAAGACATTTGAGAGCACCCATGCCATCCCTATGTTTGACATATCAGGTCTATCAATGTATTTTCAACAGCAGCATCAATTTTCCAATCCCTTTTGACCATGATATCATCGTGCATCCCAGAGGTGGTAGTTAATGCATTCCAAGCATCCAAATCCTTCTCCATCCTTGCCTAAATTTCTATGCCCTTCTGTAATGCTTGATATTACTGCATGCATTTAAAGTGCAAACGTATATAACATCCTTAGGGTGAAAACCATCATCCTGAAAGCAGTCAACACTCCTCAATGCCACCCTGTTTGATCATAGTCTAGCATTATCAATCGCCATTTTTCTTTGCAAAGGACTGGAATCAATCACGCATTTTGGAAAAACAAAGCCTATTAGTGCATGAAAACCAATAGTTTATTAGGCTAACAACCTTCACTCTATTAAAAGATATATCTATTAGAATCTCATCTTATTTGAATCTTTGGCCTATGAGAAATCAAGGATAAGTTTCAAAGTCAAGGAGAAAGACCAAAGCCCAAAGGATACTATACCAAGAGCTAATCGTAACCTTCCCCCCAGCCAAGGCTTTCGACTAAGGTAGTGACAAAGGCATACTCCTTGGAATACCTTGTCATTCGAGTCATTGAATTCATCATTGGCACTGTTGGTTGAGTGCGAGGATGACTTCAACAATCAAGGAAGATGGAGGTTCCCAGTCTTTCCCGAGAGGTTACCCATCCCTGTATTATTCCCCCAAATCTCTCTTAGCCAAAAATCTCTTGCCATTAAGATACACTCTTGTGGTGTTAAAAGAGGGGGGGAAACTAGGGTTCCCATTATTTCAAACATGTTTTGGGCCCTCAAGGCTTCATTCTATGCTTTCAAAGCCTATTTTGAAGCATTTTTGGGATGACTGTGTTTTCATCCACACTAGCAAAATCTACAGGTTTCTTGAGAGGTTTTCAGTTGTGTGGGAGTAGCCATCACAAGTTTATGCAAGTTTATGAGCCTAAGTGATAGAGTTGAGAAACACTTGTAGGTGTTATTGGCTAATGTAGACTATGAATTCAGTCCTTGAATGCCATTTTATTGCATATATTGAGAACAACGACACTATGTACGCTTCTATGGATACTGCTTACATATGTCCATGTGGTCATTGATATAGCGGTTACGTTTTTGCATAAAGTATTTGACATTGATAAAGAGGGTCATGGTGATGTTTTCTTCACTGTGACACACCCAGATGTTGGGGTCTCTTCAGTGATGCAAGTGAAAGACTTACCTAGCCTCACCATAGGAGATGTATGCTAATTGTTCATAGGTGCTCGATAAGCCTAGTTAGCTTCTTCTCGTTAACTGATTATATCAATGGAGTCAACAGTTCACTATGTAGGCTTACATGCCAGTACTTGCAGTTTTATGACCTTTTAACACTGGTCATATGCTCATTTTGCAAAGGAGACTCTAGATAAAAATTTCCAGATTTTTTTTCTTGTTAGTTATAGCATGGTGGATTTACTCCTTGATACACTTATTGGTGTGATCACATATTTCTCACATAATCCTTTTGTTTGCTCAATATTGTTCAGTAATCCATCTTTTTGGGGAAAGTCTGTTGAAATTTTCCTAGAATCTAGCACTTGGTCATCCTTTTTTGAGCTTTAGTGGTGTTTGGACTCTTCTAGCTCCATTATCATTCTAGTCAGTTCTCTATCATCATGTATTTGGCATGGTTGTTTGGGCCACATCTCATAGTGGAATGGAAAATCTTTCTCATCTGGATACTTACCTTTGTTATCTTTCTCTGATTTTTCATTTTGTGAGCATTGTCAATATGGAAAGCAAACTAGGAATGTGCATAAGATGCACATTGACTCTTCAATTCAAACTTTAGATCTTGTTTATACAGGTGTGTGGTGTCCTATGCCCACAAGTTCATTAGGTGGTTCTCTTTAACTTGTCACTTTCATAAATGATGCTACTAGAAAAGATTGGTTATATCCTATCAATGTTGGAGCTAGACGTCTACAACGGCACGTGAACAACACAAGGAAGAAGAAGAAGCTTGGAGCACAACACACAATATTGAATGTATTACCACTAGAATGTACAAAGATAAGTAACCCGTTAGGGCTTTAGGCGTATATACAAGCCAGGGAAAAAACCTCCTAAAGAGGGAAAAAAGTGCCTCGACAGTCCTCGTGTGTTCACACACATCACTACCTAAATATATCAACAAATCCCCCCTAGGAGCGATGTAGTGAAAAGGAGATGGAACTCATGTATAAGGAAGTGCCAAGCTATATAGAATCAATCCACAAAAGGAAGTAATCCCAAAGCTTTGCGGAAAGCTTCAAACTTCTCCCTAGGCAAAGCCTTCGTGAAAAGGTCTACAATGTTCTCCTACATGGGCACATATGCCAAGCTGATCTCTCCAACAGAGAACCTCTCCCTGACATAATGATAATGCACCTCAATGTGCTTAGTGCGAGCATGGAACACAGGGTTCCTCGCAACTGCCAATGCGCTCTGACTGTCATTGAAGATGGTGGTAGAAGACTGACCAACACCCAAATCAGCCATAAGGCATCTGAGCCACAAAAACTCAACAGTCGCTGTGAAAGTTTCCCTATACTCAGCCTCAAAACTAGAAGTGGCCACAGTAGGCTGCTTCTTGCTCAGCCAAGATATGCATGAGCTACCAAGCATGAAGCAAAACCCACTAGTGGACACACGGGTGTCATAGCAACCAGACCAGTCAGAGTGAGAAAAAGCATGCAAATTTGGCGGTAGTGGTCCCCCCTTGGGATAAAACAACCCAAGTAGTCGGGTACCACTCAAGTAGCGAAAGATATGCTTAACTGCCTGCCAATGCTTGACACCTCGGCAATGCATAAACCTGCTCATTTGTGAGACAGAAAATTGAAGTCTCCAGCATCATGAAGACTCAATCATAAACCTATCTCCATAGGAGTGGCAATAGGTTTACAGTCTTCAAGGCCAAAATGTTGGAATAATGTGTCAATATATTTCATTTGACACAAAGCCATTCCACCATCAACGTGCATAAACAAAATGCCCAAATAATGATGCAAATGCCCCAAATGAGACATCTCAAATGAGGCATGTAAATCATCCTTGAAATCAGCAATATGTTTCTCATGAGGACCAGTGAGCAGCATGTCATCAACATACACCACAATGATCAAAAGCACATAATTAGCACACTTAACATATGAGGTTCTTTTAGTTGGACTATTCTCAAAACCATGTGCAATCAGATAGGCATGTATCTTTTCATACCAAGCACGTGGTGCTTGCTTTAAGCCATATAATGCCTTCTTTAGCCTACACAACTGGTTTTCATGCTCTTTCTGCACAAAACCATGGGGCTAAAAAACATATACTTCTTCATGCAAGTCACCATTCAGAAATGTTGTTTTAATGTCCAACTGATGTACATTCCAACCATGATGAGCTTCAAGTGCACAGATGCTACGGACAATAGTCATTCAACATGTAGGTTCAAAGGTCTCATCAAAATCAATGCCTCTTTCTTGTGCATAACCCTTTGCAACAAGCCTACCCTTATATATGTCAACTGTTCCATTAGGTTTATGATTCACCTTGTATACCCACTTAGTGCTAATGGCCTTCTTTCCAGGTGGCAAGTCACATAAAGACCAAGTACCATTTTTCATGATAGCATCATATTCAAATTGCATTGTAGCCATCCAATGTTCAAAATTTTCTGCTTCATCAAACGAAACAGGCTCAGTCTCATCATAGAGATTAGAGGTAGCCATAGCATAGCAATCTGATGGAAAAGAGGCACTAGGAGAGACTAAAGGAGTACGGTATGACTGAGGTACATCTAATTTGCTATCATGGAAAGTTTTCCACTAGCCATTTTGGCATAGTTTTTACCTCCTCAATATCAGTTCTCTCATCAAGTGCATCATGCAAATCTGGATCAGAAATGGAATGATTTTCATCATCACATGAAACCTATAAAGGCTGAGAAGTTACCTCATTAGGACCAACACTAGACTGTCCACTTGTAAAAAAGGCAACAAAGTATCATACATGTCTTTGGAGCTAACAAATGTCAACTTTGTACATGAAATTAAGGCTGAATAACATCTTCCACAAAAACAACATCACGGCTAACCAAAACGCATTTAGTCCGTCGATGATACAGACGATAGCCTTTGCTTTCAGAACTGTACCCAACAGAAATACATTTTACTACTTTATCAATCATCCAATTTCCTGCGATGTTGTTCAAGCACTAATGCATATGCCAGGCAACCAAAAACATAGAGATGAGCAACAGATGGCTTGCAACCATGCCAAGCCTCATATGGAGTGATATACTCTAGTGCTTTAGTGGGACACTTGTTAAGTACATATGCTGCACACATAACAGCCTCAAGCCAGAAACTATGTGGTAAAGCGTGACTCTTAACAATACACCTTGCCATGAGTGACTTGTTCTTTTGTTCAGTAACTCCATTCTGTTGAGGTGTATATGGCATTGTACACTGATATTTTATCCCATGTTCAACCAAAAATGCATTAAAGTCAGAAGACATATATTCCCCCCTTGATCAAAATGGAGGGTGCCCATTTTACATCCTGATAGCTTTTCAGCCAAAACCAAAAACTATTTGAAGCACATGAATACTTTGTACTTTGCCTTTAATGGATATACCCATGCATGCCTGGAAAAATCATCAATGAAAGTCACAAAGTAAAGATAATTTCCAAAATGTGTCTGCATATGACCACAGACGACACAAATAGAGCATCTAACAATGTGAAAGAACTACCATCAACAGCAGACAGAATGATGTTACCAATTCCCATGATAGAATAAGAGGATTTGTTGGCTCATGTGATAGTATTCCCTATAGGGGTAGGCTCGAGTGAAGTGAAGCAACTGTGCTATGAGGTAATATGTTTGGTTGCCCCACTATCAAAGTACCAAACGCCTGAATCTACTACAAACATACATTATTCAAGAGAAGATGGGTCAAAACTATAGACAATAGTAAATGCCCATTCTTCATTATGTACTAGATTATTAGACTCTATTTTTGGTGTAGAGGCCTCAACAACAACCATTCTAGCCTCTTTTTTCTTTGCCTCTTTTGCATCCAGTTTTGGACAATTCTTTATGGCATGATCATTTTCTTTACAGTACTTGCAAAACAATTTCTACTTTTCTGTTTTCTTGTCATCTTTGTCATCTTTCTTTGATTGTGTAGAATTAGCAGATTTCTGCTTTCTAATAGAAGAGCTCCATTTATCTTTGCCCTTCTGACTAGCCAAGAAAGCTTGACCTACAACATGCATAATGGACCTGTTCTACCTAGACTGATCTTCTTGCAATAGAATAAAGACTAACTCCTCAAATGTCAAGGCACTTGGATTGGCTTTCATCATCAAATGAAGAGTACAAGCAAAACTCTGGTATGAATCGGGAAGACCATTCACAATGGTTTGCACAAGTGAATTGTTATGCAAGACTTCATGAGAAGAAATCAACTTTGCCTTCAAATCTTTGATCTTTGTCAAAAAAGTATCCATAGAATCACCTTCATTCATATGCTCACTCTCCAACTTTTTTTGGAGGTAAGCGACACGAGCCTCATTTCTAGCTTGGTACAATGTGATAAGTGTATCCCAAACATCCTTAGCTATTCTGCAAGAGTGAATGTGAGGAATAATGGCACATTTGATAGACACGGCTATCAATGCATGTGCCTAAGCATCTTTGCCATCCCAATAAATTTGCTCTGCAATAGGTGTAGTAGGAACTACAACAGGAACAAGAACAAGAAGAATATTATCATCTTCAACACCATTTGCATAAGCTTTAGTACCTCTATTTGCAGGTGTAATAGGACGTTTTTCAACACACTGCACAATATTCCACAGTCCTTTTGTGACCGATACATGACACATCATATAAGCCCACAATGGATAATTTGTACCATCCAACTTATCCTCAATAGCCAACATACGAAATACATCAGTGCTTTCAACCATGACCATTGACTAAAATATCCTGATGTAGAAAAATGACTATATTTGAAAAAGTTGAATAGAACTACCCTGTCAAGTTTTGCTAAACCTGTAGAAGGCTTTGAGATGCTTATACTGGCAAACCAAGACTTGTATATATCTTTGGCACAAAAAGACAAAGTAGCCTACACAAGTGCTTCAATGGTGCATTCGGAGGCCAAAACAAGCTCAAATCGCAATTTCGACACGAGACATCGAGGCTATATTGATGTCCTAATCACCTTGAGTATGCTCACAAAATTTCATGCGATTTTGAGACTGTGACTGGAGAGGTGTTCATGATGCCCTAGATGAAGCAACAACCTGCTCTAATAGCAATTGTTGGAGATCAAGGTCTATGAAAGCACGCAAACAGTACAAGGAAGAAGAAGAAGCTTGGAGCATGTTGCAGAGCTAAGAAGAGCAAAGAGGCAGAGAAAAAGAGGGGCCCCAAAATTTTTATGAATTGGACACTTTATTCTTGTATTATAGTCATTTTGTAATTATATTCTGGCAAAAACGATCCGCGGAAGATATCGTGAAGGGTTGTTCAAGGTGTGAGGGAGTATTTTTGTGGTTTTTTTGTGTGATTCAGACATTTGGGAGAGGGTAGATAAGCTGTAGGATCAGTTCTCTGCAGTTGAAATCAAAATGTACTTGCTAAAACTGGAAAAAATGCCAAGTATCGTGTTCTCCAGCGGTTGAGTATCGCGATATCTTGATATCGTGAACTCATGTGGTCGAGTATCGTGATACTTAGGCTTGTGAGATATAGAGTATAGTTGAGATAGCTCTCATGATACTTGTACGATATCGTGTATCGTTAAGATACTGGTCACATATCGAGTATCGTTGAAGGGGCCTCATGATACCTCGCAGATATCGTGCATCGTTGAGTTCCACTTGTGATACTTGTTCCATATCGAGTATCATGACTTTCTGAGTATCTCAAGTATCGAGTATCGTTGAGCCTTAGTCACGACACCTCTCGAATATCGTGTATCGGGATAATTCTCTCACGATACGTGCCCGACCTCGTGTATCGTGAGGTTGTTCCCTGCAATATCTGTTGACTATCGTGTATCGTTGATTTGTTCACGATACCAGACCAATATCGTGTATCGTGCCCTAACCTCATATCGAGTATCGTAAGTTTCTTTTCGCGATACTTGTCGCATATCGAATATCGTGACTTTTCTAGGGTGTCAAGTATCAAGTATCGTGGGATTTCTCTTGGGTTAAATATCATGTGTCGTAGATTCATTGTAAGTTCTAAGTCAACCAAATATTTCACAGAACTCAGATCCTTAGCAAAGAACACTAGGAGCTGGAGGTTGGATAAACTAGACTAGAACTTTTAAGTGGATGAACCTAAGATCCGGAAGAACCCTAGGGAGCCGAAGAAGTGTAATTTCTTCTGTGGGAAGTGTAGCCGAACCAAGTAGTCATTCACACTACTCTGAAACCTTAAGTGAGTCTGAGGAAGAAATTCTCATGGCTTCAGAGGATATGCAGAATTCTGTGCCAATAATTGGCATGATGTCAATTATTGAGGGTGAATATCGAACATCTTTAGAGTATGTGAACACCAACCAACACGGGTTACCTATCTACCTAGATGGGCTAAAGAGATAACTGGCTAGGCTAAAGAAAGCTACAGACGCTTACATAGTACCTAGGCCATCAATTAAATATGCAGGAGGATTCTACATGGATAAAAGGGATATTCAGTATGTAGTTACGGAGCATTCTGAAAACATCAACGAACAAGGAGAAGTAGGCAATGCCCACAACCTTAATGAAGAGGGACATGAAGAACAAGTGTCTACACCTAGAGGGAAATCCACTGTGATTAGGGTCTAGAGAGGAGACCTAGTTCCCCAAGATGACACCCTAATGGATGTCTATTTAGTTGACGAAATGGAACACCTTCTGAGAACTCACTCTTCCTTGTGGGAAGAAGCTACCAATCCAACCAAAATCTATGAATCGCAAGATCCTGAATTCCCTACAATTATCACGTATCTGGACAAGAATTAGAGGAGGTATTGGCCCTTAACAGAATTAGAAAGAGCAGGGTTGAAATATCAAAACATTCCAGTGTTCCCTCCTAGGGATCAAGTCAGGACTTCACAAAACCCCCAAGGAACCTATCAAGATAATTCATATCAGCATTCGGGACAGACACAACAAATGCATATTCCAGTCAGACCACATGTGCAGTTTGCTACACCGGGCAATAATCCTAACTCTCGGCCTCACCCACTAGTTGAACCAAGGATTAGAATCCCAGTACAAGAGAGACCACAAGCAGGAAGAGGATCGGGAATACCAATAGGATGACCAATATTCCCTGTAATGCTTAGACCACCTGAACCAGGAAGAAGATTAAGACCGATCCAAGTCGCCAAATGCATGAGGAACCACTATGATGGCCCTAGCGAACCCTGCAACCACATAGCTGAATTCAAGCAAGTAATAAGAGCCGAACAAGTGGAAGACTTCTTGATTCAATATGAATCCTTTGGACTTACTCTTACAGACACAGCTTCAGCATGGTTCCAGCCATTAGACCCGAATAACTTTCAAAACATGGAACAAGTCTATCAAGAATTGATTGAAGAATTCACCAAGTCTGGAATAAAAAACAACTCTTCCTCATTAATCCATAGTTTTAAACAAGCTCCTACAGAATCGGTGAGATTGGAAGCAAGAAGATTTAAGCAATATGTGGACTGATGCCCTGTTGAAGAGAGACCTACTCAAAACAAAATGGTGTCATTATTTTTGGAAGGATTAGTGAATGGATCACTGAGATCATTGGTATATGTGAAAAGAGTTCAAAATATGCAAGAATGTATGAAAGAATGTATTGATCTAGAAGACAATCTAGCAGAAGATTTGAAAATACCTCAAGGTAGTGTGAAAAGTGAAGACTCTGCCAGCATCACGTCAAACCCTAGGAGCAACGTAGAGGAAATAGCCAACTTAGTGGCAAAAAAACTGAATGTTCAAGGGTAGAGGAACTACCCAAACAATCCAATGAGAGTACCCATGCTTAGAAGATGTGTGCATTGTGGAGGTGATCATTCTTCTCATTTGTGCACTAGGGGAATGGCCCCACCACCTGCTTATGCTTACAATACACCACCCGCCCCGGGCCCTATGCATTATTGTAGCATAGAACAAAGGTACACAAATCACAGCACAAAAAACAGTCCTTACAATCGGCAGTCAAGACAGGTACAACCACCCATGAGACCTTATGGATACCCTCAGAGAGATCAAGGAGGAGAAGCTTTTAGATATCCCACATATCAACAACAAGCACCAGCGCCACGACCTTATGCTTACCAAGGGTACACTCAACCACAACCGGTGTTAGGACAACAACTGCCTCAAAATAGCTCAACCGGAAGAGAACCCAGAGAGAGCAATAGTCCCAGCCACGCCTTTGGCTAGTAATGAATTGTATGATCCATCTTATGACCATGGTCAAGGAAATTATTCTGCATATGAGGGTACTATAGTTGAATATGGACAATCTTACGAGCCATATGCATATGATATGGAAGGACCGGATGGTTCTTACGGATCTGAGCAGGATTATGTGTCGTTAATGTACACAGCTCCCAGAGCACCCTTACCCTCCCGACCAATGAATAGACCACCTACACCTAGAGGACCATGTTATAGGTGCAGAGGAGACCATTTCATTAGAGAATGTACATTACCCAAACCCCCACCACCGCAACGAATTTGGGAAGGATACTGTAGTGATTGTGGTAAGAAACATCTTTTTAGAGATTGACCCAAGAACCCCAACAAAGTTAACTCGAACGTGCAGATCAATGTGATAGAAGTGATAGAGTCATCAGAGAGCGACAAGTACACAGTACCACTAAAGGCCATAACTAGAGCTAAAGCTAGAGAAACCCCAGAAAAAACCAGAGAGAATGATCAAGGCGATAATTGAATATACCCACACCTCAAGTAGTTGAAGCCTCGAAAGAGTCTGGGAAGAGTATTACGAGTAAACGGACCCAAAGATGGAAGAATCGTAGAGAAAGAATAAAGGAAAAAAAACTACAACAAAAGAAGGAGAACAAAAATAATGAACAAGGTCAAGAAGAAAAACAAAAACTTGAAGGAGAAAATAAGATAGAAAAGTGTAAAAAACCAGAGACGGGATCAATTCTAGCTGACCCTATCCCAGAAGAGTTAGCCATGTGGATTCAAGCGTACCAGGCACAAATAAGAGCAGGTGCGACCATTGAACAACATGAAAAGGAATATCCTAGAGGTGACCTAGAAAAGCAAAGGTTGGAGATATGTAAGAAATTAATTGAAGTGGCTCAACAGACCCTAGAAAAACCTGTTCAGCGACTGCCCAACTAATGAATTCCCGAGAAAGAATTCCAAGAGTGTGTCACCCCTAAAGATCCCGAGAAAGAAAAGGAAGGTTAGACTTGTGGTGGAAATCATGGCGAGGATAAAAAAGAAGGATCCATTGTCCCCAAAGTCGACAAAGAATGGCCTAAAGACTTGTGGGCAAGAGTCCAAGAAGACAGATGGAAGAAAGCAGAAGGAATTGAACCACCTTTGAGGAGTTAGAAGCAGAAGGTGAATTTGAAGCCTCAGTACTTGAATTAAACTCAGAAGGATTATTACAGGTTGACGAGAGCAAAAAGGATGAAGACAGTGTGAAGCCTTTGCCAAATTACATAGGCGAATACGGACATAATTCTGAATTATATTGCATTCCCTCAATGAGGAGAAAAGAGCGGAACCCATCAATCCAAACATCTGACATTATACAACATCTTAAAAAGGTAAAAATCCCTTATACTCTGACGTTGGAAGAACTCTTGAAGGTAAAACCACATTTGAAGGAGAAGCTAACCAATCGATTAGAGACAAAGTTCGATGAAAAGGAGAGGCCTGATGAAGTGACCACAATCAAAATTCCAGTCGATAAGGTTGGAGATTTTAGTGAGGGTGATGAAGGAAACACATGCCTCCCAATCACTTTCCGAGGTTATACTACTAAAGCCATCCTAGACTCGAGAGCAGGAGTAGGAATTACGACCAAGGAAATTTGGGAGAAATGGGGAAAACCAGCTTTAAGACCAACACGGATGAAGATTCAAATGGCAGATGGACACACTGAACGACCCCTGGGATTATTGGAAAAAGTAACCTTCACTACCTACGGAGTTGAATTTGAGCACACCCTAGCAATCTGTCAATTTGAAAAGGCTAGCAATTATGAGATGATACTTGGAAGACCTTTCACGAGACAACTGAAGGTAGTGCAAGATTTGGGAAAAGACGCGGTATACTTGCAGCATGAGGGAACCACGACCAGAATAAATATCTATACATATACGTATCAAGATGTTCCTCCTTTGCAATGGAATCTGATTCATAAGGAGGAAGATGATCAATCGATTCACAGTATAGGTTCAAGTGACCAATCATTGATGAACGAAGAAACTCATCTATGGATATGTCAGGCAACAAAAAAGGAAGAGGAAAGAAAGAAAGGATGGAAGCAAAGGCAGGGAGTTGCTAGGTCTGTACAAGATCCAGCTTACTTGCCCCAAATATTCCTAGATGTAGAATTCGAACCTCATGGTTGGATGGAGATTTTAGCCACTCTTGATGTATGCGTAAATGAAGAAGTAATAACCATGAATGAATGCATTGACAAGGAAGGATATGATGTAAGTTTATACGTGGTTGTTCTCCAAGAAGTTGAAGAAGGAGAGGTAATTGAAAAGGAATGGAAGGAGGATTATGAGAGCATTGAAATGGAGCATGAACAAATTGAGGCAAAAAGTGAAAATCAAAGAGTAAGTGTCATAACTAATGAGTTAAATCAAGAAATGACACAGGAAGAAGAACTTGGACTAGGTAAAGAAAAAGACGAAGAAGAAAACAAGCCTCAAGATCAATATGAAGTACCTGCCCACTTCAGAAAATATGAAGTGGAAGAGAGGAAGATTGCTATCCAAATGCCGAAGCAGGAAGCACAACCAGGAATAGCATACGGCAACAAAGAACAGACAAAGAAAATAGTAGTAGCACTGGAAGAAGGAGAAGAACGATGTACCTTTATAGGACAAGATGTCTCAATGGAGGAAGAAAAAGAGTTAATACGACTCATAAGAGAATATAGGGATGTCTTTGCTTGGACATATAAGGATTTAAAAGGAGTAGATCCCTCAATTTGCGCCCATAGAATCCCTATGACATCAGAAGCCAAACCTTCCAAACAAAGACCATACACTTATAACGATGTTTATTCAGCAAAAATTAAGGAAGAAATAGATAAGTTGTTGGATGTTGGCTTCAGTTATGAGATCGAACACACAGAATGGTATCACCTTTGGTGGTCATGCCAAAAAAGAATGGCAAGTTAAGGGTATGCATTAATTTGAAGAAAGTAAACGCTGCCACCATATGAGATAGTTATCCATTACCTATCACTGACCATCTTTTGGAAAGGGTGGCAGGGAAGGAAGTTTATAGTTTCCTAGACGGCTTTTCAGGGTATAATCAAGTAGCGATTGCTCCGGAGGACCAACATAAGACAGCATTTGCAACTGAATGGGGAGTGTACGCATTTAGGGTTATGCCTTTTGGTCTAAATAATGCCCCAGCCACTTTTCAAAGGTTGATGTGCCATGTGTTCAAGGAGTGCTTAAGGAAAAGCATGGAGGTATATGTGGACGACTTATGCACCTATTCGGCCATACGATCGGAACACATCTCAGAACTCGGAAAGATCTTTGCCAAATGTCGACAATATAGAGTTTGCCTTAATACGAAAAAGTGTGTCTTCATGGTTCACAAGGGAAGATATTAGGACACATTCTCTCTAAAAATGGGATTTCCATGGATGAAGACAAAATCAAAGTGATTCTGGATTTGCCGAGACCAAAGACTGCTAAAGAAGTGCAAGCATTTATGGGACATTGCGGATACTACCATATATTTATACACATGTATGCCATAATTGCTAGACCTCTTTATGCATTATTGTCTTAGTTTATTTGGACGGAAGAATGTGAAAAGGGTTTCAATGAATTGAATCGATTAAGTTCAACACCGATCCTTAGAGTCCCTGATTGGAACAAACCATTTCATATTCACGTAGATGCTTCCAAGTTTGCCATTGGATGCATCTTGACACAGCTAGCAGATATAGGAAAGTTAGAGCACCCTATAGCCTATGCTAGTAGACAATTAAATCAAGCAGAACTCAAATATACCACGATGGAGCGAGAAGGTTTAGGAATGGTGTATGCGGTTAAGAAGTTTCGACACTACTTATTGGCAAACAAATTCAAATTCTTCATCGATAATCAAGCTCTACTGTACTTAGTCAATAAGCTTTGTAATACGGGACGACTAGTACGATGGTTTCTATTGCTAATGGAATTTGATTTTGAAGTAGTAGTCAAGAAAGGGAACACACACATTAGAGCAGATCACCTGTCAAGAATGACACATGGAGAGCCCCCCACAGGAGTAGTACCAGATGATCTACCAGATACTTATCTCTTCAATCTTGAAATATGTCCACAATGGGCAGAAAAGTTGATCCCTATCCTCACATATGGACCTAAACATGGGATCACTGCAAACAGAAGTCAGGAATTATGGAAGAAAAAAAATCTCCACATCATTGTTGGAAGCTTATACCACCAAGATCCAAGTGGATTACTTACGAGATGTGTAGAGGAAGAGGAACAAGAGATGTGGCTTCAAAAAGCACATGTAAATCAATGGAAAACTCATTTAAATGCGAATGGAATATGGCAAACACTGAAGAGATTAGGCATATACTGGCCAACCATGTAGAGGGATACACATAACTATGTATGAACCTGCCCAACTTGTCAAGAACGAAGGCCAGAAGAGAACTCTACTCTATGTTACTCCACTGTAACACCAAGATGGAGTATGCCTCTGGTAAAATTCTTGAAAACCCAAGAGTACCCAGAAGGATCTACTCTAGCAAGGAAACGTGCGCTCATAGAGCAGAGTAAAGACTATGTTCTTATAGGAAAACAACTCTTCAAGAGAGGAAGGGACAATCATCTATGAATGTGCATTCATGAAGACGAGTATTGCAACAGCGTAACGACTGGAAATGCTCTTGAATGAATGACTCTCCTCCCAACCATATGCCTCTATATATAGCTCTCTCCAAGGGATTGCCTGCATGGGCAGGTGGATACTAACCATCCAAGTGTCAGCCATGTAACTACATGTGCGCCAAGTGTCCCAGTTAGCCAGAGTTAACTCCAGTGGATGCTTCTAGAAGGTTCTAGAGCTCTTTGGGCAAAACACTCTTCCCATGTACCCCATGGGGATTGAACCCAAGACCTCTTCCTTCACACCCTTGAGTCTTAACCATTAGGCTAAGTGGATTACTTGATTACAAGAGTAAATGACCTACTAGTAAGTCTAGACTCGAGATCTTTGGCCACACAAACGAATGACCAAACGGAGTCCGATTTTAGATCCCTAGATCACAAACTTACTTTATTACATTCTTCCCCCCTTGGAAAATATTTTTGTCCTCGAAAATTAGAGCTATACATACTGTAGGCAACCCCCGAGCCTCATGTTCTAAAACTTGAAGAACATGCATTCATTCAAACAGGTTATTTACTTAGAACTTGAAAGTAAAAAACCTTATCATATTCTAGATCTTGAAGAACATGATCGGTTTATCTACTTAAAACTTGAAAGTAGAAAAACCTTCTTTATTTGGGACCAACTTAGAACTTGAAAGCTGAAAAACGTCGTTGGATTGTGGAAACTTTTTCCCATGTTGAATTTTCTTCAGTTCCATCCTTCCATTTTACTAAGCACTCTTCATACAAGTGACTTCTTGTACGTTTATCTCAGGTGCGAAGTATCCTTTCAGGTTCATGAGGAACTGTTTCATTTACTGGAATAGGAAGTATGACCTGTTGTCCAACTAGATTATCTGAATCTGTTAGACTCTTCCTAAGTCGACTAACATGAAACACTGGATGAATCCAACTATCATCTGGAAGTTGTAATTCATAAGCCCACAAACCAACTTTCTTGGTGATTGGAAAAGGACCGCAATATCTAGGCGACAACTTGGCGCATTGACCAATCTTGAACTTTTCCAATCTTTCAGGAATACGAAGATAAACTTGATCGCCAACCTGAAAAGTAACATCTCTTCGCTTTGGATTGGCATAAGCCTTTGCACGATCTTGAGCTTCCTTTAAGTTTTCTTTAGCTAACTTAAGTTTAAAGTTCATGTCTTGAAGGAACTCTTGAGCTGCTTGAACTTGTTCATTTTGAAGTCCCACTACATAAGGAGAGCTAGGCTGGAAACCGTACATCAACATGAATGGACTAAATTCAGTTGATGAATTCTTGGCACTATTATAGGCAAACTCAGCTAAAGGAAGATAATCTTCCCAATCAGTTTGTTTGGAAGTAACATAAGCTCTGAGTATGTCTTCCAAAATTTGATTGACTTTCTCTATCTGTCCATCCGTCTAGGGATGTTCAGCTGTACTTAAACTTAGTTTAGTTTCAAGTCTACTAAAGACTTCTCACCAAAAATTTGTAAATCGAGCATCTCTATCAGAAACTATGTCTACTGGAAGACCATAGAGTCTATAAAGTTGATTTACAAATATTTTTGCAAGTTCTGGAGTCTTATAAGTAGTTTTGACTGGAATAAACTGAGCAAGTTTAGTCAATCGATCAACTACAACCCATACTGAATCAAAGCTCTTCTGAGTGCGCGGTAATCCAGAAATGAAATCCATGGAAATGCTTTCCCACTTTCCTTTGGGAATTTCCAAAGGATGCAGCAATCCTCCAACTTTAAGTCATTCAAATTTATTTACTTGACATTTATAGCACTTAGATACATAGTTTTGCACATCTCGATGCAAACTAGGCCAATAAAAATGTCGCTTCACTAACTCATAGGTTCGGTTAATACGAGGATGTCCTGCACTTGGAGCATCATGGCATTCGAAAAGTACTTGATTTCGTATGTCCATTATACTTGGGACACAAACCTTACCTTTATAAAGCAAATATTCATCTTGGAGAGAATAGTGTTTAAACTTTCCCTCAGAAGTACTTGCTTCATTTTGTTTAGCTTGTTCAGCTGCTTTCCATGCTTGACTGAAGCTTGGATCCTCTTTGCATCTTCCTTTCAAAGTTGAAATAAATTCACTTTGAATTTGTACAAAACTTAGATTGTTCAACATAGGCATCCGACTTAAGGTGTCTGCCACTGCATTGAACTTTCCTTTTCTGTACCTGAGCTCATAATCGAACTCTTGCAACTATTCGGCCTCTAGCTTTTCTACCTCTAAGATCAGGTTGGTTTGCAAACCACTTAATGCTCTCTTGATCAAAGACTATTGTCAACTTTGATCCGTACAAGTAATGGCGCCATTTCTTTAGAGCATTTATAATAGCGAACATGTCTCGCTCATAGGTAGAGTAGTTTTGCGGAGTAGGACTTAGCTTTCTACTCTCGAAAGCTATTGGTCGACCATCTTGGCTTAGTACTGCTCCTACTGCAGATGAACTTGCATCTGTCTCTAATTGGAAAGGCTTGTTCAAATCTATGATCTGTAGAACCGGGGCCGATGCTAAAGCAAGTTTAAGTTCTTGAAAACTCTTTGCTTGCTCTTCTTTCCAATTTAACTTTTGATGCTTCCCTTTGAGTTGATCCGTCAAAGGTACTGCAATCTTGGCATATCCAGCCACAAACTTCCGATAATATCCTGCCAATGCGAGAAAACTTTGTAGTTCTCGAACCGTCTTGGGCTCAGGCCATTCAAGAATCGCTTAGACCTTTTCAGGATCAACTTTGATTCCTTCCGGAAATAATATGGCCTAAATACTTTACTTCTGGGGTAAAGAATTCACATTTTGACTCTTTACCGTAAAGTTTATTATCGCGAAGTAGTTGAAAAACGTTTTTCAAGGGCTCTAAGTGACTTTCATGATCTTTACTGTAGATCAGAATATCATCGAGAAAATCTACAACAAATTTTCCCAAATACGGCTTAAGCACTTGATTCATCAAAGTCATAAATGTTGCGGGTGCGTTTGTTAACCCGAACGGCATCACTAAAAACTCGTAGTGACCAAACTTTGTTCGAAAGGCTGTCTTAGGAATATCATCATCTTTGATTCTGATTTGATGATAACCTTGGCATAAATCAATCTTAGAAAAGATTGTAGCCCCTTTTAAACTATCGAAAAGATCTTCGACTAGTGGCATGGGATACTTGTTCTTTATCGTAAGATGGTTTAACGCCCTATAATCTACGCACAGCCTCATAGTTCCATCTTTCTTTTTTACTAGAAGGATGGGTGCTGCCCATGGAGACTGGCTTGGGCGGATAAATCCTTTATCCAAATACTCTTGAATCTGATTTTCTACTTCTTGATTCTGGACATAGGGGAGTCGGTATGGGTTTTGAGATTTTGGCTTGGTACCCGGAAACAGATCTATGCTGTGATCGATGTTTCCACGAGAGGGTGGCAAGCTGTAGGGGAGTTCCTTAGGGAACACATCTTTAAATTCCTTCATTAAATTGTTAAATTTAACATGAACTTCTCGAGGAATAAAGGACGAGACATAAGAAACTTGATTTATATTATCAGAATCTGTTACATTGGTGCCAAGGACAAGAAAAGCTTGAGTCCTGGCTTCATTATTTACAAGTTTCTTAAGTTCAGTATATGAAATCAAAGGGATACTTGGAACATCATGCTCACCCTTGTTTTTATACACTACACCCTTGTGCTGGAATTCCAAAGTATTAGTAAAATAACACCTGGTCAATGAAGGTCCTAGACTCCATAGCCACTCTCTCCCTAATACCAGATCTACCCGCTCCATGTTTATTATTTGAAAGTCCAAGGTGTCTTTAAACCCTTGGATTTCTAGTTCCAAATTACATATCATTGTGTCCCAAACACGGGTGTCTTGACCATGCATCATGGAAACAATGTATTTATGAGGAGATGGTTTCTGAGGAAGAGTCAGTCTTTTCACTAACGCATAATTAATAAAATTATGCGTAGCAGAGTCATCCACCATTATCTGGATGGTGTGCCCTTTTACTGATCCATGCAGCTTGACCAAATCATGTGGACCAAACTCTTGAGGTTGCCACATGTTTTTGGAGATCTGACATGAATGGGTACTGTCGCAGTGCATTATCTAAACCTTCTTTGCACTTGAATTTGCATCCAAGTCCAAAGTTTGAATCAGATGTATTTGATGCTTACCCTTTCCCTTACTTTCTCTTCCAACTGGACACACACGACTACGATGTCCTGGATTGAGACACTTAAAGCACAAATTTTCTTTTTGCGCTTTCTCATGATCTTCTGGAGAAAGGACGTGTCTAAAAACACGAGGTTTTTTAGTCACCCTTTCATTTGATCTAGTCCCCTTGCCCTTGCGCTTAAAGTTATTCTTCTGGGAATAACTACTTTCTTGCGGGACATCCAGACGTGAGTTATCCTCATAAATCTTGGCAACCTTAATCGCCTCTTCTAGGGATTTAGGTGCATGCCTTTTGACTTCATTTCGAATTCGCTGGTTAAGTCCTCTGACAAAACCGCGAAGACGATGAAAGTCATCTAAGTTCTTTAATTTCATAATAACATCTCGGTATTCTGAAATATACACTGATAACGGTCTACCTTTTTGTTGAATTTTATCCCATGCCTCCCAATTGCGTTCCTCCTCATTCTCGGGGAGAAACTCTTTCTTGAAAAGGCAGGAAAATTCAACCCAGGTAGTAGGTTTCTTGTGAGTCTCAGAGAGACTCATCCACCAAGTATAAGCTTTGGGTCCTAGTGATAAACTCGCTTCTACTACTCTCACATGATCGGGGGTATGTTTGAGTTCATGGACATCATTCCATTTCTCCAAGAAAGTCAAAACCGCATCTTTGTTCCTATCCTTATCCTCTCCAGAGAAATAAGGAGGACGGATCTCCTTTCCTAAGGAAAGATCCACGGGGCGGTTATGGCTTTCTGACATCCCTACCGAAGTGGCAAACAAAGGAGTAGAAGATATCAAACTAAGACGGCTCATACTTCCCGTTAGGGGAAACATGTCTATCTGGGGAGAGGATAATCCCTTATCCTTTTCCATCCTAATAGACATTGGAGAAGTTGCGATCGTATCTGTGTGACTACCCAAAGTAGCCTTACTGATATCCCTAGGTGTCTGAAGTAAGTTTAGAATGGCCTTAAGGTGATCTTGGATTCCATCAACAGATTGACGGACTACCGCAACCTCATCCGGAATACTAGACAACCGTCCAAGTCTTTGCTCACCTAGCAACATCCTACTTTCCATATCTTTCCCCTCGTTTAAAGTAGTGATTGTTTCCCCTTTTCTCGCAGAATCCTCAACGTCTAATGCTACAATCGTTGATTCTATTTTAGATGCATCAGACGCATGACTAGTATTTGAAACCATAGGTGCAGATGAATGCAATGCACGTGCAACTATTGGTGGTCTAGTCATGAATGAGGATGTTACTAACATAGGAATGGAAACATACATCGACGCACTAGTAGTACTTTTAAGCGAGACGTGGCTAGAAGTCCCCTCCATCGCACACAGAGCGTTATTAAACTAACTTAGTATTCCTAACGCAGGTGGTGTGTGCAATCAAAATCAAAAGAGCTATGCAAGAATATCACAAGAAATCGTCCCTGATGATTTGGTCCGTCGAGGTCGACTTGATTCTAGCCGAAAGTGCTAGAATTATGACGAAGATAGGCCTCTAGATCTTCACTCCACAGCTCCACTTCCTTCAGGCTTTGCTCGAACTTTTAGCTTTCTACACCTTTGACCACCACAGATATGCACTTGGGTTCGGTTGGGGTAATAAGCAAACTCCAAAGATTAATTAGAATGAGAAGATCTCGGCTTGGGATTAGCAAAGCAGAGATACGATTGGAACTGAATAAAGTATGCGGAGAAAGTAATCACCAAAAACCTCTACTTCAATGGATAAGGCACTGTAGTCTCTCTGCAAGATCGCGGGATCGATTCCCGGGTACTGCTCAGTACTGATATCTCTTTTTTAGCTCCTAATTGAGACCTTCTGCAGCGGCAACAACGAATAACTTAATCTTCTTTGCAGAACTCTTCGCGAACGCCTGTGTACTTCGTGGACAGGCAACCGATTTCCCAAGTTGAGAATGGTGGTTCGAGTCCCGCGGGCTTACAGCAGAAATGATTAGCCTTCTTTTGCTCTTGCCTTCTTCAGTGCTGACCTGTGACAATATGCAGCGTCTGCGAATGTGGATCGTCAGCGCCCATGGGCTCTTTGGATAGGCGAGCGCACTCCTATCGGGGGAACGGGGGTTCGAATCCCCTGTTGTTCACAGTAGAGTACTTAAACGTTTTGGTACTCTTAGCTCCTAAGCTTCGCAATGAAGATGATTGCGGCACGCATCTCTAGACAGCCGAGAGCAGAATTCGGGAAAGAGCTTATGCACGCCAAGAATTCACGAGCAAGATGATGAAGATGAGAGCTATGGAGAATGCTCTGATACCAATGCAACAGCGTAACGATTGGAAATGCTCTTGAATGAATGACTCTCCTCCCAACCATATGCCTCTATATATAGCTCTCTCCAAGGGACTGCCTGCATGGGTAGGTGGATACTAACCATCCAAGTGTCAGCCATGTAACTACATGTGCACCAAGTGTCCCAGTTAGCCAGAGTTAACTCCAGTGGATGCATCTAGAAGGTTCTAGAGCTCTTTTGGCAAAACACTCTTCCCATGTACCCCATGGGGATTGAACCCAAGACCTCTTCCTTCACACCCTTGAGTCTTAACCATTAGGCTAAGTGGATTACTTGATTACAAGAGTAAATGACCTACCAATAAGTCTAGACTCGAGATCTTTGGCCACACAAACGAATGACCAAATGGAGTTCAATTTCAGATCTGTCTGAACCAATTGGATCCCTAGATCACAAACTTACTTTATTACAAGTATCTTTCTGTCTTAGAGATGGCGCATACAGGAGTTGCAGGAGGACATTTTTCTGCAGATAAAACTGCAAAAATGATTCTCTTCGTAGGAATGTGGTGGCCAACCCTACATCAAGACGCAGCCACTTACGTCCAAAGATGCGATACATGTCAACGAACAAAGTATCCAATTAGAAGAGACGAAATGCCACTAAAACCTATGATGAGTGCCCGAGCATTTACCAAATGGGGAATAGATTTTGTAGGACCTATTAGCCCACCCGCTAGAGGTTCTCATGCCGAGTACATAATCGTAGCGATGGATTATTTGACCAAATGGGTAGAGGCCAAAGCAACCAAGAAAAACGATGTGAGGACTACGGTGAAGTTTCTCTTTGAGAACATATTCACTAGGTTTGGATTGCCTATTGAAATTGTGAGCGATAGAGGCACACACTCCGTCAATGAAGTGATAGAAGCCTTACTGAATGAATTCTTAGTGATTCATAAGAAATCATCCCCTTATCACCCACAAGCCAACGGACAGGCTGAAAGTTCAAACAAAATCTTATGCACAGTCCTGACTAAAATTGTTAACAATGGTAGATCCGACTGGGATAAGCAATTCCATCATGCTTTATGGGCATTCCGAGTAGCCTACAAAACAGCCATAGGAACTATTCCCTTTATCCTAGTGTACGAACAAAATGCCATCTTTCCAATTGATTGCTTGATACCCAGTCTCAGAGTAGCTGCAAATTACGAATGGACTGGACACGAGTTATCTACTCAATTGGATCAAATAGAAAAGTTACACGAAACAAGATTGCAAGCTGTGGTAGGAATTTACGCTGCAAAAAGGCGACAGAAAGCATATTTTGATGCTCATATCAACAAGGAGAGGAACTCATTCCAATGGCTAACTTTAGAGCTTCTGAAAACCTAGGGTAGCAAACAAAGCAGCCATATTTGAATTTGGGTGCTGGAACAAAAGAGTACCACTTGGTGGATGCTCCCATTGATACAGGAGCATCTATTAGCTGTATCAAATCCTCATTGACTCAGAAAATCAAGGAAGAATTATGCCCATCTAAGGCACAATTGATTGGAATAGGGGGAAAAGTTACTAAATGCATAGGCGAGATTACCTTATCCCTACATCTCAGGAACAACACGATGGAACAAAAACTCTTAGTGTGTCATGATCAGGACTTATTAGAAGAGCTCGTGTTGGGTCAAGATTGGATATATGAATACGAAGTGACTATTCAATTGGCCCTAGGATACATATCGGCCAAAATAGGATACTGTGAGGTATTCAGCATGTTAGACGAACGACCTGTCAAAGCTAAATGTATAGGCCCGAGAGATCACCCACACAAGCATGATAATGAATGTACATTCACTCCCACTATGGAAACCCCACCAAGTACTTCATGTGAGCATACTCCGAATCTCGATCTCACCCAATCTCCCAAGCAATTAAACCACACGACTAGTGTCTTATCCAATAAAAGCCTCAGTGAGGAACCAAGCACAAGAGGGACTAGTCAGCAAGACTATCACGAACTTTCACACATTAGAATGTACCCCATTCCTCACACTAGACAAGCTTGGATCAGAAAAGATCAAATGACAGCAAATCTTCAACAACAGAACTACTCTCGACATCGAAAACAACAAGAGAACAAGAATGCAAGTCAAGTTGGACACCAAGGTCCACAAAGGATTGCTAAAGTATGGATTCCGAAGAAGGTGATAGCCACCCAACCGGCACGAACGCAGATATGGATTCCCAAATCATGCGCACCAACGACAATCATTAACAGGGAAATATCGAAGCTCAAGGAGGATCAATACAATGTGAAGGCTAAGCAACAAGAAACAAACACCTATAGGACAATGCAGGAGCAAAAAGATGCAACAAAAACCATTCAAAGATTCAAAAGGCGCATGAAGCAGAGGTACAACGTGAGAAGCACAACAATTACCAGAAATGCTGGAGATACAGTCCGCCATAATAGAATGAATCAGAGTTGGATGCCTAAAGGCAAAACAATATGTATGCATCGGCCAAATAATTCAGTTTGCACACATCTTGAGTTACAAGAGTCCAAAGTATGCATAATAGGTCCACATTACAAGGCCATGCATTCGGCACCTACTTCTTCTCCTACTAGATAGCGAAGCACATTTCCCTCTTGGGGAATAGGAGAGCACTTGTACAATAATCTCAACAAAAATAACTAATAACACAATAAAAGCTTCGGCTAGGTACTAATGCTTTTGTTTTCTGCCAAAAATATAGAAAAATGTATATGTGAAGAAAATCCCAGGTACTACCTTTCTCACACCCACGGGAAAGAGACGACTCACATCACTCGGAGAGTTGCCAAATTTATGGAGGATAAATAAAGGATAACTCTTGATACCAGCTTTACATTGATTTCTGGTATATATTGAGTGCAGATGGCAGCTTCAAATTCTGAGGCTACGCAAGAGGAAGAGGTCCCACTTCTTCCCTTGGAATCCATTTCTAAAGCAAGAGGTCATTGGTTCTTGGAAGACCAACCGGTGTCAGAACTTCTTTTCATGGCCACCATTAAGATTATGGACAGGGATCATTACTCCCCAATCATGTCACAAGATTTCCAAACTATAATACAGGGATTACCTCGCATCATAGATGTCTGGACAAGAGCTAGAATTGATGCATTTCTGCGACTTCCTATATATTTGCCAGATTTTCAGAGATGCACACAAGTTATGAACACACTCTAGTCTGTAGCAGATAAGCCGTCAATCCTGGAAGCAAAAGTGCGCGATAAAGTTGGTGCATGGAAGACTATTCGATTCACCCATGAATTGATCAACAAAGATTTTGGATGGAGTCAGGATGGTCTCACTAATGTTAAAGATGAATGTCATGATCCAAAAAAGAGAACCTTTCTAGAAATAAACAAGACAGATATAGAAGAATCGGTTCGATTAGTGCATCAACATTTTTGTTTTTCAAGTATGCATAGATATACAGCACCTCAGAAAATCGTAGTTCAATTGCTTTCCCATGCAATGAGGCAAATTGGAAATAAAGTAAATCTTACTCCATATATTCAAGACCGTTTATTCAAAGCTAAGAAGAAATGGAGAAGAAGTTCTTGAATGGAAGTTCAACATTGACTTTACTAATCTATGAGGCTCTAGAGGTGAAAGAATGTCTACGCTTGATGCCAAACTCCACAGAAATGGCCAAATATGTAAAATCAGCTACTGTCCCAAAGAAAAAGAAAACTGTTATCTCCACAGAGGAAGTGGGAACAAGTTCCAAGCAACCAATGAGAGGAGTTAAGCGTGCTAGAGAGGAAGCAACACAAGAAAAACCAACGTCCAAGCGGACACACATATTACCGAAGATCCCCCTGACACAACAGCCCATCACAAAAAGAGATCTTTCAGCGGCTCTAGAAGAAACACATACGTATATGCGGGGCCAAGTGAACCTAAATGTCCAAGGACATCAATATAGACAGGCCAGACGAGGGCAGCAACAAAAGGACAAAGAACATACTCTAGAGTTAGCTACCAGATACAAAGAATTGGGACTGGAGGATTCTAGTTCTAATGAGGAATCTAGTCAAGAAAAAGACATCTTGGACACTGATATAAGAACAAAAACAAATAATGAGGAATGGACAGAGATAAACCAGGTCGAAGTCACACCCGACAATCACCAATCACGCATACAAAACCAAAAAGCATCCACAGAACAAACACACCTCATTCAGTTAAACGAAAAGTCACAAATCAGCATAAAAGAAGCTCCAATCTCACATAAAGATGCGGTGCCACCCGTAAAAGAGGAAATACAAACACCCATCGAAAAAAAGGGTGTTTACAAATATGGAGAAAATCGTGATTGAAGTCCCTGGTGATACACCACAAGGCAAGACTGAATACAGGGAGGCTGAGCCAAGGATACAACTTCATATTCGGCAGCCCCATGACACTACGCTACATGTGGCACAAGGGAAAGATGTTACCACGGGTGAAGAACCTAGCATCCCAACCACATGGTTAAATGTAGATGTTACTCAACTAAAACCCGTAGTCAAGCAAAGGATACAAACGGCCATGGACATGCAACAACAAATGATGGACACAGATGCAGATTATGACAAGGCCATGAGAGAAAAAAATCAATTTCAAATAATGGGTGAACAACTATCTGCACAACTAATCGAAATGCAACAAGTGGTTTCAGCTAAGGAAACGCAAATAACTGAAATCAAAGGACAATGCACCACATTAATGGAGTAGAATCACAAGCTTCAGGAACAACTGATGGAGCTTCAAAGACAACATGAAGTAAGTGAAGCGGAGAAAGAGAGGATGAAAGCTAGAAGCAATCTGCTAGAAACACAACTAAAAGCATACATGGAGGAAAATGATAAGTTATGCAACAGAAATAAAGAATTGATGAAGGCATTGTTGTATGACCAACCTATAGAAAAACAAGAGACAACAACAATTGACCAAAAGGAATTGAACGAACAAATAGCAAAATATGATGATTGATTAAAACAAGAGCAGGCCCTAAAAGAAGAATGGGAACACAGGTATATCGACGAAACTAATGAGCTCAAAAAACAACTACAAAATGCCAAGGCCAAACTCGTAGTGAGCTACAGTGAAAATGTAGATCAAATAGCAGAAATCGGTAATGAGCTTCTCACAGCTAAAGACACGCTCCAGACAGCTCTTCAAGAAGTTAAAGAAAAGACTGAATGTCTTGCACAACTAGAATCTTAAATACAACAAAGAGAAAACATCGGGACACCAGTAGAGCCACAACCAGAGAATCCTACTGACGAGGTAGAGGTACATCCTCTATCTCCCTCGATCTATCATTCTCCCATAAAAGAGCAGATCTCCCTATACTCAGCCTCACAACTGGAAGTGGCCACAGTAGGCTGCTTCTTGCTCAGCCACCATATGCATGAGCTACCAAGCATGAAGCAAAAACCACTAGTGGACACACGAGTGTCATAGCAACCAACCCAATCAGAGTCAGAAAAAGCATGCAAATCTGGCAGTAGTGATCCCTCCTTGGGATAAAACAACCCAAGTAGTTGGGTACCACTCAAGTAGAAAAAGATGCAGTTAACCACCTGCCAATGCTTCACACCTAGGCAATGCATAAACCTGCTCATCTATGAGACAACAAACTCTTGACCATACACCTCACAATCTCCATGAGTGACATGTTCTTTCGTTCAGCAAATCCATTCTGTTGAGGTGTATATGGCACTCTACACTGATGTTTTATCCCACATTCAACCAAAAATGCATTAAAGTCAAAAGACATATATTCCCCCCTTTGATCAAAATGCAGGGTGCCCATTTTACATGCTGATAGATTTTTAGCCAAAACCAAAAACTCTTTGAGGCACATGAACACTTTGGACTTTGCTTTGAGTGGATATACATATGCATGCCTAAAAAAATCATCAATGAAAGTCATGAAGTAAAGATAGGTTCCAAAAGAAGGTGTCTGCATAGGACCACAAACATCACTATGTACAAGCTGCAATTTCTGACTAGCCGGAATTGAACCATCTTTTGGAAAGGAGGAATGCTACATTTTGCCCAAAATACAACCTTCATAGACATGTTTTTCGGGTGCCTCAAGTTTGGGCAAAGAGGACACCATTTCAGATTTTTAGAGGCATCGCAAACTAGCAAAATTCAGATGACCAAAGCATGCATGCCAAAGCTTTGCATCTGACATAGTGTGAGAATCATGTACTGCACATGCTAAATCATTTACAATTTTTTCATAATTTATGAGCTTATACAACTTACAAGATAAAATGTCAGAAGCAATAATCACATCGCCATTTGATAGATCATGAATTGTACATTTGTCATCAACAAATTTCACAACCAAACCAATCTTGGTTAAGGCCAAAACCGATAATAGATTCTTCTTGATCCCTGGCACAAATAAAGCATATGACAATGTAAAAGAACTACCATCAGTAGTAGTCAGAATGATCTTACGAATGCCCTTAATAGGATAAGAGGAGTCATATAATAGTATTCCCTATAGGTGCAGGCTCGAGTGAAAAGAAGAAACTACCATGTGAGGTAATATGTTTGGTCGCCCCACTATCAAAGTACCAAACATCTGTGTCTACTACAGGCATGCACTGCTCATGAGAAGATGGATCAAAACTGCAAATAGTAGTAAACACCTATTCTTCATCCTGCACAAGATTAGCAGACTCTGTTTTCAGTGTAGAGGCCTCTACAACAACTATTTTGGCCTCTTTCTTCTTTGCTTCTTTAGTAGCCAGTTTTGGACAGCTCTTAATGACATGATCATTTGCTTTACAATATTTGGAAAACAATTTCTGCTTTTTTTATTTCTTCTTATCTTTGTCTTGCTTCTTCGAATGTGTAGCATTTGCAAATTTCTGCTTACTAGTAGATGAGATCCATTTACCTTTGCCCTTCTGACTAGCAAGGAAAGCTTGATCTGCAACATGCATAATGGACCTATTCTGCCTAGACTGATCTTCTTGGAGTAGAACAAAAACTAACTCTTCAAATGACAGGGCATTTGGATTGCCTTGCATCATCAAATGAAGAGTAGAAGCAAAACTCTAATATGAATCAGGAAGACCATTCAGAACGATTTGTACAAGTGAGCTATCTAGTATAACTTCATCAGCAAAAATCAACTGTTCCTTCAAATCCTTGATCTTTTTCAGAAAACTGTCCATAGAATCACCTTCATTCATATGCTCACTCTCCAATTGTTTTCGGAGGTAAGCTACACAAGCCTCATTCCTAGCTTGGTACAATGTAGTAAGTGTATCCCAAGCATCCTTAGCTATTCTGCAAGAGTGAATGTGAGGAATGATGGCATGTTTGATAGACAAGGCCATCAATGCATGTGCCTGAGCATCTCTGCCATCCCAACGAATTTGCTCTATAGTAGGTGCAGTGAAAATCGCAACACGAATAGGAATCTGAAGGATATCAGCATCTTCAATGCCATCTGCATCAACTTTAATACCTATATTTGTAGGTGTAATAGGACGTTTTTCAACACCCTGCACAATGTTCCAGAGTCCTTTTGCAACCAATACATGTCGCATCATATAAGCCCATAGTGGGTAATTGGTACCGTGCACGTTATCCTCAACAGCCAACATATAGAATACATCACTCCTTTCAGCCATGGCCACTGACTTTAATACCCTAATGCAAAAAAATGAATGTATCTGAAAAAATTGAACAGAAATACCCTGATGAGTTCCGCTAGACCTATAGTAGACTTCGAGATGCTTATACTGGCAAACCAAAACTTGTATATGTCATTGGCACAAAAAGACAAAATAGCATGCACAAGCATTGCAATAGTGCATTCAGAGGCCGAAATGAGCTTTGATAGTGATTTTGGCACCATAGAGCGAAGCAGTTTTGATCTCCTAATCACCTTGAATATGCTCACCAAATTTTGTGCGATTTTGAGACTGTGATCGGAAGGGTGTCAATGAT